>RAHM01000115.1:1814753-1889486 GCA_003713295.1 Parotia lawesii | reverse complement strand
GAAAGAAAAAGAAAGAAAGAAAGAAAAAGAAAGAGAAAGAAAGAAAGAAAAAGAAAGAAAGAAAGAAAAGAAAGAAAGAAAGAAAGAAAGAAAGAAAGAAAGAAAGAAAGAAAGAAAGAAAGAAAGAAAGAAAGAAAAGAGAGAAAAAAGCAAGCTCATTGTATTCCCTTCTAATGATTCAAGTGGTGTAGGGAAAGGCTGCCCAATTCCATCCACCTGGAAATGTGTGTAGCCCACCAAAGCTTCACAGGAGACACCATGTTAGTAGTGTGCATTTTGCCTCAATTTGGGGCCCTGTCGGCCTCTCAAAATGCGCAGAGAAGAGGGATGCATCTCAGTGTTCTCCCCTTGCACACTGGCTTCTTTCCCATCCATGGATGATAAATGATCGCTGACATTTCATTTGGTTTGGTGGCCGAGGACTGTGAAACGTGGAGAGTCAATAGGAGAGAGAACATTTCTGAAATGAAACAGATTTAGATCTGCTTAAATCATTGGAGAACTTTAAAAAGTACTCTGATACGAGTAACTTTTTTATTTTTCAAGTTCTGACTACAATATGTGAATGTGGATGAGACGGACAGATGGAGAAAAGGACTACTGTGATCCCTAAATAAAATTATCAGAGATAAAGGTGGGTTAAAGCAGCATAAAGTTACGATGTTTTGAAGGAAAAGGGGTGAAACCAAAAAGAGTACTGTGACGTAATTTTGATAGAGAATGTCAGAATAAAGGCATTTGTTTCAGTGTGACTCTGATTAAAAGACAAGGAAACACACACGAAAATTAAAAACAAAGTTAATGGATGCTTAAGGAAATACTTTTCCTGCAAGGAATCCCAGTGGTCCAGGCCTGCATTCAGGAGCAAATTGTAAGACAAAATCTGTGTGATAATTCAAGAAGGAGACATGTAAAATCACATGCTGTTATGCTGATTACTGGCTAGATTTATCATATAAACTTCACAAATTACAGTATACAGAGTGGAGAGGCGGAATAAATATTCTTTCTAAATCTTAATCACTTTCTGAACATGAAAGCTACGAGATGATTATTCAAACACCAAAAGTGTAACCTGCAAAAGCATTAATTTTTTTTTTTTTTTTTTTTTTTACTTTTTTTTGGGAGGGGAAGCATAAGCTTAATAAGAGGAAATGGCAGTATTCAAATCCACCCGAGATCACGAAACACAGTATTAGCAGAGTAAATTACTTTCGTGCTCAAGGTGCCAAAAGCACTTTAGTCTGTATATAGAAACAAAATCACAAGATTAAATCAATGTGTTTTCCCCATGTTTGTGGGGAAGAGATAATTGATTGGAATAGCAGGTCACATCTATACTAATGCACCATGCAGTAGCTGACATCATCTCTGCGTCTTTGAAATGAACGCCGGCTCATAATATTCACTTAGATACCTTTTAATTACTTTGCTTTGCAGCCAGAAAATGGAAGGCTAACTCATTAACCTTCTTTGTCTTTCTGGAAGGTGTTTTTTTTTTTCCTCTTAATGTTTATGCCTGTTTGGACCTGCAGTTATTCCCATAGGCTGCAGAAGTATTCATTAGCAAACCTGGTCAGCGGCAAGTTCTCTTTCGCTGCTTAATATATTCAGCAATCTGTTCTTCATGATTCAAACCCATCTTCCAGCCTTATCAGTAAATAGAAACTCCTTAGGTTATTTTTTCTATTTCTGGGCATGAAGCGGCTTTTGCAAATGCTGAAATTGTTCTTTAGGTTGCTTTGTTGATGGCAGGGCGTTAAGAAGGGAACTTATAAACAATAATACAAAACAATGATTTAAAACTGAGACAATCCAGTTGTAACAACCATTTCTCTTACTTATGAGTAATGACTCCTCTTTCATGCATTGTTAATGCCTTCCTAAAGCACAAGGATCAACGTGTCAGGAAGAAAAGAGAAATAGATTTCCTGGATCATTGTACAATTTTTCAAAGTCAGGATTACAGAAGTAGATAAAGACAAAGAAACCCAAATTAGAGAGGAATCAACAGAAAGCAATAATTCTGTTGTGCTCAGTAACTTTAGTTTACTTTCCTTTAAAAAGACATAGGAAAAGAAGAGAACCTTGTAAATTTCTCCAGAAAATTAAGATAGCTTTGCCTTTATTCACGGAATTAAGATTCAGTAAGATTAGTTGCACCATGGGTGTGAAAAAAAAATAGAGATAATCAGAATTTGTGTCATACTGTCCCACTCACAAAAAGAAAACTGCATAGTCATTTAAAGGCAGCCACAGAAGGATTGTGACTGCATCCAGTTCTGGCAAGAAGCCGGGATAAGCACAAGGGAACAATTCTGCACTTCAAAGGAAGCTTTAAGTGATAATAGGTTAAACCTTCCTTTGCCTAATCAGTTATTTAAATACTACTAATTACCTGGGCTATTGCCTAGCTCAACACCTATAATTCGAGGGTCTTAAATCTTATGAAGTACAAAGGGTAATTTCGTACTCAGATCAGCAATTTTTATGTGCTTGCAAGTTACATGAATGGACTCCAAGGAAAGCTCACAAGTTTACAACTTCTACACCTTAAGAAGGGGCTGCACATATCTAAATTGCACGTTTATAAAATTACAATTTCATGTTTTAAGGAACCTGCAAGCAGGGGGAAACAGCCTGAAGCCAGGAATGCAGCAATTAAGGTGTGTAGCAGAAATGTTAATTGAAAGCTCTTATGCAGAAGGAAAGGACCTAATTGAGTGGCCATAAGGCCATGGCAGTAATCCTGCATTAGTCTTTTTGTCTGCCCCTTTGTCTCCCATCTGCACCTTTTGAGTCCCCTCTGCTGTACCTGTACATCCGCTCCCACACCCGAGCAAGTCTGGGTTATGGGATATTCCTGATCTGAAGAATAGCCCTTCTTCCTATTCATCCCAAAATAAATTTTGCTGGCTGATGATTCCGTGTTCTAGCTCATCACATAATGAAACAAGGAGTCAGGAGAGGTGCAGAAATGAAGGACCTGAGAAAAAAAAGAAGAAATTTTTTTTTTTCACGTATTACTGCTGCAAGTCAGAGCCTAAGAAATGAGGAAGCTGAACTCTTATTAAAAGCGAATAAATACCTTTGTCATTTCATTCCACTGTGGAGGAAACAGCTGGAGACTGAGTGCAGCAGCACCAGTAACCACCTTTAATAAAAGCAGCAGGACGAATTTGGGTTGGGAACTGGGAGTATTCGAGAGCCCCGGGGCTGTTTGCAGGAGCAGCCACTCTCACAAGACAGGTGAGGTTGTGGAGCCAGGGAGACAGAAAGGTAAGACTAATAATGGTTTTAGTATCAGCAACACACTTCTATTTTTGTCAGAGCATTTCTACAGAAAATTCACAAAGGCAAAGACTGGCATTTCCTACAGCTGAGCCTTCCGTGGAAGCCACAAAAGTTTAAAGGATAATCCCCCAGTGACGACAAAGGCCTGAGAATACAGAGGCAGCTAAAGCTGCCAGGATAAGATTCAAAGACAAATTCCCAAACATCTGGAGATCTTACTGCTCCCACATGATTCTGTTACCATCACCAAGGCTTATGGTGGTGTAACCCCGAAGACTCCTGCAAGGATGCAGAGGTGGTTCAGTCTTATATCCTGAGCTCCTAAAAAAGGTTGAACCCAGTTTCTGGCAGTTTAGAGTTGGTATTCTGTTCTTGTTATGAGGAAGGTTCCCATTTTCCCTCATTCTGGCACCATGTGCAATCAGATAATGACTAAAATACACTGCTGTTTGCAGCAGGTGGCAATACCTGTCACAATGCCAGTGGCAGGAAAAATGAAACATGATGTAAGGAAAACTAAATATCTTGTAATATTTTCAGGGCAAAAATACAATTCAGATCATATAAAATAGCAGAAAGCCCAGGGAAATCCACTCCAACTGTATCCATACAGTGTGTGAAGATCAGAGAGCTTTAGGATGTAACCTTTGGCTGACAAACTTTGATTTAATTGGTTGTCTGCGGCTTGTACCAAAGGATCTTCCTGCAGCAGCCTGTAGTGAATTTCTACTCACTGCAATCACTGCCATAACCTTACCCCTCTTCACAAAAGAAATTCACGTCCTGTAATGCCACTTTGAACCAAAGAGTTGGGATTTTAAAGTTTTGTCTCCTACAGGGAGGGTTAAAAAGGTTGCACTGAGTAATGGCGTCCCACTAGCACTTATTTATAAAGGATGTACTATGTATCATCCCCTTGATTATTTCTAGAATTAAATTTACTCAAAACCCTTGGCAAGGGGCTTATTTTTCTTGGGGATATCATATTGGCTTCTCTGCTTGAGGTCTAACCCTTTTTTCCTTCTGCATCCATGTGGGAGTCTCATCTCTCCTCTCACAGGGACAGGGGCCTCCACCTGTGCTCCAGCTCTGCTTCCTACTTTATCAATCACCAAGGAATAATACAATCAATCACCCTGCTGACCTGCCCAAAATTTTCCTCTTGAGTGTGAATGTGAGCATGATTGTCATGGGGAATTTTCCACTTTCCCCCTGTTATTGATTGATTGATTGATTGATTGATTTTTAAGCTATGTCTAAAGCTAGACCATGTTACAGTTACTAGGTGAAAGTGCTTTCAAAGACTGAGTCAGAATTCAAAATTATATCAACAAGGAAGTGTGGGGTTTTTTTAAATCCAGGAAGGAATTTAGCTTGGTAGAGGACCCCAAATTCACAAACACCAAACGAGGGTGAAGCAACTACCATGAGTCAGGTGGCAGAAAATGTCCCAGGGGTTATAGGCAGACCAAAAATTTAAAATTATGCTTTAAAATTATGTTTTATATTAACACTTCCTTGTTTTGCAGAGGATGTAAAACCCAATTACTCTGCTCTAGAGTGATCAGTAAAATCACAGATGGGATGCTGGCTGTTGTATTGTGCATTAAGGAGGAGTTAGACACATCTCAGAGAGGGAACCACTGCACTGTGGCAGGGAAATACCTGTCTTGGGAGGCTTCAATAACTTAAGCTAATCTCAGTGCATGGAAATAGACTGTATGTCTCCTTGAACTCCTTTTCAGCCCTTTATAGACTTGAAATTACACATTCTAAATCTAGAAGAACTAAAAGTAGAGCAAAATGCCCAGTATTTTAGTCCACTGTTAAGCCCTGGCAGCTATGCCTTGTGGTGTTGAATTTTAACCTCTAAAACATGGTTTCAGATGCGGCAAGCTAAGGGACTGCCTCTTGTCTCACACTCCACACCTGTAATTCATATGGGCAGAGATATGAATTAAAAAGTAAATTAAAAACACCTACAGGCTGTCTCCTACTGCAGTCAGAGAGCTCTGATGCCTTAATCCTTTAGGTAAGATGCCAGCTTCCTCTGTTTTGGCTCTCCCTGGGGTGGGGTAGGTGCAAGCCTGGAGTGAATTGACTTTTCTTGGCTTCAGTGGGGACTGTGTGAGTTTTCTGACTGCTATGAAGAGGCCTTTTATAACTATGATGGCTGAAGCATGTATTTATTTGGTGTCGGGGGAATTTTGTTCACTAGGAATGTATAGCTGAGTTCCTGAGGAGCACAGTTTATCATATAAAATCTGAATAAACGCACATTAAAAGCTGGGTGGTGTTCTGCATTAATTGAGTTTTGCTCCGTATTCTTTAAGACCCCTGAACCTGAAGGAGATTTGGTCAGCCTTGGAGTACAGTATGAGAATTAATTCATCGTTCTTTAAGAGCTTTGATAATGAGGGTCATGTTTTTAAAAAAAAAACAGAGAGTGCAAGCCATGGAGGGAAAAGTGACCTCATCTTAAAAAAAAAAAACCAAACTCACACTCAAAAAGTTAATCCAGAAATGTGATTGTTACCAATTTCCTTATGACATTAACTGAAATAAGAGACTATCTATTCAAGTATCAACAAGAATGAGTGTTATTCTAGGCCATTATTCTCATCTTGATGCAGAAGACTCAATCACAATGACAAATGTCCATTAACTGCTGCAAAAATCACATCACACTTTATCTGGAAAAGTAGATGACCTCTATAAGCAGTTTAAATGAATTTATTCTCATCAGCTTTAATCAACTATCAAATTAATTCATAATGTTTGGGATAGTATTACTGAGCTCCTGGAAGCCAAGTTCACTGAACGGTGTCACATAATCATTACCTTCTGGAGCATAATGAAACCTGAGGTGCTGGGAAACAGCCCGTGGTTATAAGGAGATAGAAGTTGATACTTTCTGCACTAAAGAAATCATCACAAACACGCAAATCTCTTCTTTTTTATCTGGAGCAAGATTTTGACTTGAAAAAGAGTGCCAGAGGCTGGTTGTTTTCCGCCCTAGGTTCCTTCCAGCCTGCAGGGTGGGCCAGGGGAGCAGCTTTGCATTTACGTTCCCAGAGCAGGTGACACACCTGAGCTGTCAAGAGCAAGCACTCCAATTTGACAGCTGAGGTTAGTGAAGGAGGATGCTTTGTCCTCACACAATTCAGCACAAGGAAGGTACAAGGCAGGCCAGGAAAGGCACAAAGAGCCCCCTGACACAAGAGGTGACGTGAAACTTTTTTTTTATGTAACTGGCTGTGATTTAGGAGGCTTAAAATCTTACTTAAATCTGCTGGCTTAGTTGTTCCATGTAAGAAGACGAACAAGTGGTGACACACTAGGGAATCTTCCAGAAAGAATGTGTCAAAAGATGTCCCGAGGGCTGTGCTCCCTTCTTATGTTTTCTAAATTTTAATATTCGAAAAAACTGCTCAAGCAGCTTGAGGATTTGTTCCAGGGAGCCAAAAATTAGTAGAATTTCGTTGGATCTAAGAGGTCAGTGTCACACTCATTTTCAGGGTATAACCAGAAATAATAATAATAATAATAGTAATAATAATAATGCTAATATTAATACTAATACTACTCATAATAATATTTTACACTGAGTGCAGCACAATATTTTAGCCCTAGCCAAGCCCATTGGAGCTGATTTTCTTGGGGCTGCCTTTCAGGCGATTCAGTGGCTGAGTGGCTCCTTAAAGCAGGCAGGGCTGCCAGCTCCTGAATCACAGGGTAGGAAGTTTTACTCCACAGCACACCATGGCCCTTTCCCCATAGACTGGAAACTCAGGAACACCGTCAAGACATGACATTTTTTGCCACGTTTGCTCTTAAAACGTCAGTTTGCACTCAGATTTGAAGGGAGGCGAGAGGACGGGAGTTTGCTGGGCTTTCCCTCGTTCTTCCCCCTCCTTGACACACTAACACGCCCAGCCACGCGCCATTTCGAGGTGAAATACTCTACATCCACTGGGAAAGCAGGAAATGTTGGGAGAGTGTCACGGTTTTCCCAGCCTGCCAACGGAGTGCGGAGTACATCTGACACAAGCCCTCGCCTTGTGCGTTTGTCACGACACAAACGGCACCGGCTACCTCAGGGGACCTCCCTGGTATGTTCTGGTCCCCTTTGCCCAGGGATGAATTGGGGCATTTAAAGGAGAGCACAGAGGCTGCTTTCTGAGGCTTGGGCCTTAACTTTGTTCTTGGTCACAGCTCAGCTCACAGAGAGCATCATTCACGCGCACAGACACTCGCCCAGGCCCAGGTTTATGATTAATCCCACCGCAGTGTGCTCATGCTCCTGTAACAAAAATGGTCCCTTTGTGGAACCTGATGGGTTGAAACAAGGCGACAGTATATTCAGGCAGTTTTTTTGACTGCTAGGTAAAAAGTTCAAATTCAGCCCAAAACTGAGAGATGACTCAAGTTTCATGTTTGGACTTTCTGAAAATTTTCTCTGAAAACAGCATGTGTGAGAGAGTACACATGTACAGGAAAAAGTGATTACTGGAGATGAGGAGGTAAAGAAGGAGCACATCCAAGAATTCCTAATGCATTTGCACTTCTGTTCATAACAGTATTGAAATGTCACTTGAATTTAGCCTGCAATTATTTTTTGCCTCCCCAATATCTCATGGCAACATTCCCTTTAGCACCTCAATTTTGTTTTCTCTAAGCTTGAAGGTATATTGGCACCAGCAATTGCCTAATTTGGTCCAGATATGATATGGTATGGTGCAGATTTACTATGCTGCAACAACAAATTAGGATTAAAAGCTGCAGGGCAGCACTGAATCAAGGCTCCCGTATTTCTCCTCCCAGTGCCAGGCAGAGACTCCAGTGTAGCAACCAGAGCTCAGCTTCTGGGCTACAGGAGGCTGCTCTTCCCACCCCTGACCCGGGGTTGGGCACGGTGAATTTAAGCTGCTGGTAAATTTCCGGGCCCCACCCCACTCCTCTCTCCTCTCCCTGCCTCTGGGTTGGAGCTGTCCTGCCCTGGGTGCGAGGGCAGCGCTCCCCTGGCTCCCCTGGCTGTGACGCGAGGTTTGTTCCGCAGGTCCCTTCTCACCCTGAGAGCCTGGACGTTCCGCTGCTGAAAGGTGTCAGGGATTCAGAGGCAGCACAGTGGAGCTCCTGTTACTGCTGGAGGGGCCAAGAGCAAGACAACTGTGACAGTTTCCCTGTACGAAGCTCATTCTGGATGAGTTCAGCGTTCAAACCCTGTGGAGTTTGGAAATTTGAGTGTTTGTTCTTGAGAGCGGAAAATAGTTAACTACAGTGTGAGTGCCATTCCTTGCACTCCTCCTACAAACAACCGTGGATTTATGCACCATTACAGGCCTTTAGGAAAGGGATAATACAAATATTTCAGGGAACATACGTACACATCTTTACCAATCGTTTCTCACATTGTGAAGGCTGCTAAGATAATTATTGTTGTGCTTAATAAGCTGCTAAACTAAGATCATAGGTGCCGGTTCTTAAAGGAAAGAAGAATAAAACAATTACAGTGACAATTCACACTTTTTCTATTTTTGTGAATATATTAAGTGACACTGAGAAAAAGTCAGAAAAGAAGTAGAGAAACAGAAAGAAGGTGAAACGACTGCATTGAAAGCTGCATGGAAAGCACTCATGAAACATTATTCTTCAGTGTTGCAAAGGAAGAATTAAATGCACAAATAGTTCTTTTAGTGTCAGTAGAAAGTCTGTAACTTCAGCAAAGCTGCAGCAGATGCTGAAAAATTTCTGAACTAGTAAATAAGGTGCTTTATTCAGAGAAAAAGTGATTGCTAAACATGAGCAATATAGACTTTTCCTGAGCCTCAATTTGTATGTTCTCTAAAAATAACAGGTTGAATTTTATTAAGTTGCCCACGGAGCTCCTGTAAATCCAGATAAATGCCACAGAATGACATCAGTTTTATTATCTGAGCACAAAGTAATTCTGTCAGTTGAGCTTGTGCTTTCTGAAACAATCAGACACTGACTTATAATGGGCTGGCAGCAGACTCAGATTCACTTCTCAGTGATCCTATTTAGTACCTGACTATGACAGCTTCGGTTTAGGCAGAAGACTGTGAGAATCACGGCCACATCTTGCTGTTCTTTTGCACAGACAAGTCCTATTGAATTCAGAGGAAGGCTTGTACCCGGAAAGACTGTACAACTCAATTCTCTTTGATTCGTGTCTCGTAAACACACGTAGCCAAGCTGATCTCTCTTACAGGAACTGTATCCTTGCTCCTGCGTGGATATCCCACTGATTTTTCTGAGGTTTCTGTGTGTGAAAAGCTGATGTGACTTAGCCTAGAATAACCATGACCACCTTTACTTCCTGCACTTTTTGTTCTGGGACTGTGTGAAAGGGGAGCTGAGTGTGTTTGTCTCGGGTCATAATTCTGCTCTGCTGGTGGCGCATCTGATCCCATGGGCTTCGGTGTCACTTCCTTCCAGGCTGGGCTGAGACGAAATGACAACAAAAAGCTGGGATGCTGCTGTGTCTGTTGGACCCTGCAATGCTGAACTGATGCTATCCATAGCTGGCAGGATGAAACAGTGCCCTTGTGGCCATCAAGGACATTGGGTCACCTGCCATCAGAGCTGACACTTGGCTGGTCAAGAATTAGACCAGAAGAGGAAAGGGGAAAAAAAACCCCACCACATAAGGATATTTTTCACAATACTTGTTAAATGCAGGTTAACTTTCTGTTGGCATGAAATCTGTAGAGTTCTATCAAGACAATCAAGCTTTTATTAAAAGCCCTCAGGATTTTCCTCTTTACCAATTACTTTGGTAGTTTCTGGAGGACCATTATCCATAATTATTGGGATCCCTAGGAACATCCATAAGCAGCACGTAAGAGTGTCTACAAGAGCTGCACGCTGTTCAGCTGCATTTAAGGGGCTTCCAGTGGGCACTGAGATAAAACTTCAGAAGCCTGGAGACCTTTTGCAGGAGAGGTCACAGCCTCAAAGTGGTGCCGAGGCTGCTTCTCCCCAGGAGAGGCAGGTGAACATCACAGGAGATCAAAGGCTATAGCTAAGTGACCAACCAGCTTATCTACCTGAACTGTTTGTGGTTACTCCTTGACTCTTTAACTCTGCAAAGAGACTTCAATTTTTCATCTATCTAAGTTCTGGATACTTAGGCTTTGTCTCAATTAAATATCAAGTCACATAAGTTTTACTCATTTATGATTTTCAGGGATTTTTTTTTCCTTTCAACCAGCAGAGGTTGAAAATATCATCCAACTATTATATACACTGGTGTGGATAACAATTTTTTACTCCCTACCTATCAAAATGCATTAAGGAAACATAAAAGAGAAATTCACCATCTCTTTATCTCTGTGCATCTGCAGGAAGTTGAAAGAAAATGATGAATGGCAAAACATAAGAGCAAGGGCTCCCAAAATGAAGGAAGTGGTGTGATTAGATTCTGTATTTTAAATTAGAAATAACTGCTCTGAATACATAAGTAATCAGACATCCATTTATATCCTGGTTAGAATCTGAAGCTTTATTAATTGCAGTGGAATCACATACAAAATGAAGACTTCCTCCAAAAAAACCACGCTCATTCAATGAAGAACTTAATGTTTTATGATAGTATTTTCCACATTAGAGTTCTGGCCATGGCTAAATCATCGTGGATAAACATACATATATTTAAACAGAGAAAGGATACTTTTAGCCTAAAAACTGAGCCACAGAAAAACCACTAGACTGAATACTGATTATTCATATGAATCATTAGCCAAACAGAGGTGAGAACCAAAAAAATATGAGTTACTATTTCTATTTATAATGTTCAAGTTTACGTGGCGTTTCTAAAGGCCTTTCTTGTCACACCCAGTTTCTCCATGTTGTTCGAAATAGAGATGAAAACTAGATCAAAGGATGGTCTGTGCTGCTAGTACTCACCTAGTAAACACCCAGTCCCCTTTTCCTTTCAGTCATATCCTTTTTTACACTAAATAAACCTGGGGTCACTCCTGTGTTTTTACCATTTAGTTCATCACATGGATTTCACTGGAGGATGCAGCAAAATGAAGACAAATACGAGACGAATATTCAGACAATCTGGATAAAGTACTGAATATCTAATATTTCACAAAAAAAAAAAAGAGGTCTACGTTTTACCACATCGTGAGAGCACCCATAATTTATGTGTTGTGTCATCTACATTTTATGAGACTATTTCGTATTCAAGAGAAACATGTACTTCTTGTGACAAGTTATACAGTGTGATCATTGCAGTAGTTAATCTGTAGGAAAAATGAGCTAAAAATATCAGGCTAAGCCATGTTAGCAATGAATGTGGATTTTAACTTGAATCTTAAAGAAGTACGGTATTTCTTCCTTATAATTCTGCCTGAACTTTGCAGAGCATGATTTGTTCTCCACTTACCACTTTTGCCACAGTCAGGGGTGTTTTTTTCCCCATTACAAATCCCACATAGTTTATCCAGGAACTTGGGAGAACCTTGACAACAAATCTGCACCATGAGGAAAGGCAGAAATGTTAGAAAAGTTGAGCTCACAATAACAACAAATCACTCATTAAGTGACAAACTAGACCTACACTTCATTCACCTCTCTGCCAGTGTGGGTGTCTACCTAAATAAAAAATGTTCATCACTGATGTTCTCAGCTGCAGCAAACATTTTCCTATCTGACAAAACTCCTTTGAGTTCCTGCCCAGTACATGGCCCTAACAAAAGCAATCCTAAAATGAACCTTCTGTGGCTCTCACCTTGATCATTTTATTGTTTGCTACCCTCTGCTGGCTTTTTCCCTTTGTCACATTGAATAGAAGCTGCTGATTTTCACTGTGGAAGCCTTCCATGAGGGCCACTTACAAGGTTCACTAAATTATTCCATCTCCACTGGCATGGACAAGGACTTTCATCCAGATGACCAGTTTGGGTGAAAATTCTAAAACCCAAAAACTCCCAGGAATGCTGCAATTACTCTTCCTCAACTCTCCTATATGCAGTGCCAATTCATTGAGTCTGATGCTTGGATATAGCCACTATGCCCATTTTTCTGCCTTCTTGAGTAAAAATACAAAAAACCTGCCATATATTTCCACATCATTTGGGTGAGAGCTCTGTGTGCCCTTGATCTCCACATTCCTCTGAAACGTTTTTCTCCTTCATGATGTGTATGGATGTGAGGGAGGGGGAAAAAAAAAGGTGGACATCTTATAGAAAATTAGGTAATCTTGACAGCAAACAGACCTTTCAATGCAAAACTGCAGGGGGAAAATATAGTTTGCAGCTGCAAATACATCACACTTGAAATCACAGGTAAAATCATTTCCCTGCAGTGTATGGCTGTTCTCAGAAAATTGTGTTTAGCCCTGAGACTCTCATTATTGAGAAGAGTTGTAAATTTGAGAGAGGTCAGTGCAAAGCCACTGATATGATTAAAGTGGGCTGGAGGCACTGACTTATGAAGGAAGATGAAAAGATCTAAATAAACATGGTCTGGCTGTGGAATGCTTTAAAGGCATCTAGATAACCATTAACAAATAGCTGAAGGATATGAAAACTAAGCAGAGAAAAGATATATCTCAGGTACCACAAAGGAGAATAACCAAAACTAATGAGATGAAAATTAAGCAAGGAATAATCTAAGCCAAGTGTCTGGATAAGCTCCTAGGAGTGGAATGCATCATGCCATGGAGCACTCCCTCGGGTATAATGGAAAACCTATGGGCTGAGACAAATAGAGCTGGAGAGACAAAACTGGAGTGGTTGAACAAAGGGTTCAACCCTGCCTTTATAGAGAAGGAGGACAAAAATGTACAAAAAGGTCTTTTTCAACTCTAATGTCTCTGAATTACTGCGGAGGTACCCCAGCTATTAATACAATTCTGTTGTGAACCAATCTGCTCATGCCTGGCAGAGAAAGCATCACGGAGTCTGCGAGTGGCATGGCTTCAGACTCACAGAAGTTCTGTGCCCACTGCAGCTGGGCAAAATGGGCCATGCCCAGTTTTTCATTCACCAGTGTCCACTGATGCCATGACGATTTTTTGCCTTGTCTTTTATACCCCTTTTATACCTGTTTACAACTTCTATATCCTTAGTGCTTTTTGCCTACATTCTTGGCCTTGTTTGTCAAACTGGGAGACTCAACATTTCAGAAGCTTCGTAGTTAGGGATCAGTGTGCCCCAGGCCCCAAGGTCCTCTCCAGAACACATTTTGTAAACTGAGATAGAACCATCCAGGGGAAGGTTCCTTGGGGAGGGGGGCTCACTCAAGCCTCTCATTGGGGAATCCTTGATAGATCTGCTAATTAGTAACACCTATAATGTGATACCAGATCTATTGTTGGTGCATTGTGGTGTGCATTGGGGTGCATTTGACCTGGACGTGGTGCACCTAAGGATCCTTAAAATAAATACCAAGGTAAAATCCCTTTTTCCCTTCTAACCGTGTCTGACTCTTGATTTTAAGACCAGGATAAGGCATCACACAGTGGTTCTTCTTTGCAGGACTGTTCTCAGTTCATTCTTTCCCCAATCTGAACTCGTACTGGGGACCGCCCTGACCCAGGTGCAGCGTCTTCCACTCAGGGGGTAGAGGTGGAGGAAGATGTAGACCTGTGTTTTGTTAAGGGCCTGAGAGCAAGCTCTTCACCCACAGCCTTTCCTGGGGTCTTGGCTGCCTGTGTTCAAATGGCTCCAATGTGGCATAGCTGCATCACCTCAACCAGGCTGATACGAAAAAAGCTGTGCTGCCAGAAATCCCTCTGGGACACCCCACCTGGGGCTGCCACCCTTGCCAGGAGCTGCGTTTCAGCTCAGACCTCTGCACGTGGTCCTTGCTGCAGCTGGGATGCTGGCAGCCTGGTGCCCAGCCTTCTGCCTCACACCCTTGGGACCTCCCAGCTTTATTGTGGACCAGCCCCCTGGTCACAGGCCAGTGGAGCCGGCACGGGTGTGGGTAAGGTGTGTCCTTGGCAGGTGGCACAAGGCCTGGCCTCCCTGTCTCCTGCCTTGCTGACGATGCTTGAGCTCCTAGGGAAGAATCGAGACATTTCTCAAGCAGAGCATTTCTCAAAACATGGATCCAATCCCCGCCCTACTGGTCACTTCAATGAAAACAACAGGCAGAGCACTTGTGATTTGGGCCTTTGGACCCAAACCCTCGGAGTTATGCTGAAGCTCAACTCCCAGTGTTTTCAGTTGTGTTGTGCCCTTGGAAAAGCCTGACCTAAGTGAGCTGCCCAAGCTCAGGTGTGCAGCCTATTTCAGAGAGAGGACTTGAAATTAGCCTCCCAGATCCCAACCCCCTGCTGGAACCAGTGGACTTCCCTGTCTTTGAAACAAAAGGCTCTCTTGATGTGAGCCTCACGATGTTCCTCTCAGTTTCCTCGTTAGGCGCTGTAACTGTCAAATTAAATTTTTACAAACAATGATGCAAGACGAATCTCAAGTCTCCTCACTGCAGTGACCCTTTGTGCTGTGATCAGCGAGATGCCCACTCACTTTTTGATGCGGTATCTGTTCTGAAATCAACTCGCTTCCAGTGCGGAATCGCAGAGCCAAAGGGGAAAGGGTAAGGTGGCAATCTGCCAGCTGGATTAAAAAAAAAAAACCACCAAAACCCCAAACCCAACCCTTTTCTGTTATATACTGAAGTCATTATCTATTTTACAGCTATAAAAAAGTACATTAAAACGTCCCAGCGTGCTCGTAGCGGGGTCATGATTTGTTGGTGCCTGAGAGGCCGGCTCAGTGCAGTCTGACAGGTGTTTAGGTCAGGGTGAAATACAACATCCGTGCTCCCACTCAGGAGCTGGTACCAGCTCTGGATGATTTGCCAAATGAGGATGAATTTGCAAGGTTTTGGTTTTGACAGATAAATAGCCCTTCCAAGATTTTTCAGCACTAGGGCATCCAAGAGATTGCCCCATTTATGGTGCTTTCTGCAACCTACAGGGATTTTAATCAGCTTTACAGGCAGTTTAACAAACTGAGTTTGCCTTCGGAATCTCAGATACCGAGGTCTGCACACATCTTCAAAGCAGAAACAAGAGGAAAGCAAAGAGAAAATGCAGAGTCTCACAAATTTCCCAGAGATGAAGTTTTGCACAATGAAACTGTCACAAAGTAAAAGGCAGAATGAAAAGGTAACCAGATCCTGCAAACACCGACAAATCTACTAAAATTTTATGCCTTCAGTATAGATTAAGATTTAAACTTTTGGTCCTGGTGCACCCAGGTTCACAAGGTGTATTCCTCTCAGGCTGATCAGACTCCAGGTTATGCCTCTGTCACCTGTCTCCTGATTGTGACACCCTGAACTCAAGGTGGAAATCTTTGGAAAACACAAAGCACCATTTAAGCCAGAAAATGCAATTCAACACTTAGTGGAAACCCACAACAAAGTACTTGAAAGAGCATGTGGGTAGTGCAACATATGCACAAAATGAAGATTTCCCTCTATTATTACAGAAACTGGCCTGGTAATAAGAAAAAGATGATACTTGTAATGACACAGGGTCATTTGCCATCATGTTGGGGCACTGAGCTCTTGCTGAAAGAGCAAATTATCAGCTACAAAAGACAGCTTTGCTTTGATTTTTTTTTCTTTAATTAAGAATTTCAAAGTACAAATAAGGATTAAGCTTCCTTCCTAAGCTTTCTCTGAAGAACAACACAGAGAGGGCTTTTTCTCATCTCTGCTTTCATTTGGAATTATTGGTAGATGACCTGTAAATAAACTGAAGTATCTTCTCCCAGGAAAAATCGCATCAAGTCCAGTGAAATGAATACCCCAGTTATACCAACAGAGTTAGAAAAAAGGGAGAAAAAGACTCCTCAGTTGCAAACTTGGCTTTTATTCTGGGAAATCTGTATCACCTCATCACACGTGGTCAGTTTTAGCACTTTTACCCTTCTGACTCTCTCCCCTATCCCACAGCATGGGTTGTGTGAGTGGGTGGGCTGTGCTGAGCTGCTGGCCAGGGTTAAACCAGGGCAGATGCTCAACCAGAGAGGTCTCAGACACAGCCCAGTGATGCCCCTCTTGCTACCAGGCCAATATGAGTGACCAAAGCCCTCTGAGTCCCATCATACAACCAGGATTTTTATCTGCCTCGCCGTCCATCCCCTGAGGCATGACTGTCCAGCTTGGGCGTGGGAGCGGTGGCAGTGCCAAGGCCCCTGCTCTAGCCCGGGCACAGCACACCCCCTGCTCTCCCCCAGACACCTCCAGTCGTCTCTCCCCAGCACATCAGGTGGGTTGGGTGTGATTTAAACCCACGCTGACAGCTCCAAGGCACCCTCTGCATCCCACACCCAGGAACGCGCTCCGTGGTTTTCCCGGGGACTGGGCAAGGCCGACCAGCCTGGAGCTTCCCCTTCAGCTGACCCTTCGGGCTTTTTGGAACGTGGGTGCCACATTCACCTTCGTTTGGTCACGAGGGTCATCCCTGGACCTCCCAGAGGTGACAGATGTCTCACCCTGCACAGGCACTGGCCGGCTCCCAGCACTCTTGGATGAAATCCCTCCTGTCCATCATGTCCATCTTGTCCATCCATCATGACCCAGGGGGAGGTTGTCTCCAGCCTGATGTTGTCTCCAGCCACCCCAGCCTGATGTTCATGCAGGCCTCGAGCAGCCTGGTGTAGTGGGAGGTGTGCCTGCCCACGGCAGAGGGAATTGAGACTGGATGTTCTTTAAGGTCCCTTCCAACCCCTTAATATTCCATGGTTCTGTGATTCTGTGATTGAGTACCTCTTCCTTCTGTGCCTGCTGTCACACCAAATCAATTAACATCTTAATCACAGCATCAATAACTTAGCTGCAGAACAAATGAGACTGCAGCATATTTATTTCTCCCTCAGAAACAGAGATTAATAATAACTAATATATTTCCTAATTAAGGAAACAGTGATTTGGGGAAGGAAGGGTGTTAGTCTTCTTATTAGAAATAGATGTACAGTAACTGTACAAACATTCCTACTAAAACCATTAAATGGAGAAGACAGAGATCTGAATAAATGCTGAACAATTTTTGTCTTTAATTTACTGTATTTTGCATTATTTGGGGAGTTGTTCCTGTACTATTGCTGAGCAAACCAGCCTGAGCGCTGCTCCAGGTACCCCTGGAATAATTGTATTAATGTCTCCCTTCAGAACAGCTGGACCAGGGCTGCTACCAACAGCATTCATCAATTGTTACTTAGATTTCCTCAGCATTTTTTTTCGTGTAAAGGTCCAGACACACTCTTTACAATTTTTCACCTTTTTTTTATTATTCGTGGATCAAGAGCGAGCTTTCACTTTCACCCCAAGTGAGGTGATATTAATATCATACTTTTTCTAGTCCATGGTACTTTGGCACAGCTCATCTACTTCTTATGTGGCTTTTCTCATTGACTCAATTTTAAAATATTTTTTTTTCCCTTTTTTGTCTCTATTATCATTAAGTTTCCTCCACTCTAACACTTAAACCCTACCAACTTGCAATGCCCCTGTTATAAACTGGGAAAAAACAAAAAGCCACTTTTTTTTTCTTTTTTTTAATCACAGAAAATCAGCCTTCACGTGTATATGAAGTGTAGTTACTTTATTTTAGGTCACTTTTTAGGTGACTTTTTTGAACATAAATTTTTCGATGCTGTAAATCTATTCAGACTTAGGGTCTGGCAGTATTTTTAACGTCACCCTGACAAATTCTAAATAATGGAATTTGTGGCAACCAATAGCAAGGGTTAGCATGATGCCACACGTGTCAGCACTACCTTATCTGCCTGAGAGAGCTTCTGATCTTCAGATTACGGCAGTCCCTTCTCACTCTTGACACAACTGCCTGCCACGCGCAGCCATTTATAAATACCAATTCCACCCTTCCTTTGCTGGGGGTGAAAAACTGCTTGCTTAAAACACGAAAAGGCAGTTGACAAACTTGTCTCGAGGTTGATCGCTCAGTGCTGATTTCTTTGGTGGCTTTGAAACATCAAAGGGACGCTTTGCCTCCAGCCTTTGCCATTTGCCTCTGTAAAGCGGCGTGCTCTTGTGCCTTGCTGACCTCCCCTCTGCCCCCGGGTCTTTCTCGGTTGCCTTCGCTAGGATCCCTTTGGTTTCTGACAGGAAAAGATGCTCTGCCACTGCTCTGAGAGGGCTTTCAGCGGTGTCAAGCACATTGTCACGGCACAAAGCAAAAGTGGGGAGCCTGCAGTCAGCTTCCAGTTCGTTTTCACTGGGGGAGCTGAGGCCGTGGAGGAGCTCCGGCTGAGCATCGCTCGGAGCTCTTCCAGAAGGAAAGTACACAGCAAGCCACCAAAACCACCAGACTAGGGCAAGCAGCAGAAAGAAACCTGCTCTGCCCCTCCGCCCCACCAAGGCGTGTGTAAAGAGAGGAACTTGTGTGAGATGGGGCGTCCCAGACGTGTGGACAGCACTGGATGTCTGGCCTGTGATTCCTCCTGCAGCAAAGCAGCTCCAAAGCCACAGCCAGCTGAGGAGGAGGGCTCAGCTCCCATGGGGTGTGCAGCTTCCATCCCTTATCCCTGCCAATGCCTCCTGGGAGAGGAAAGATGCACAGATTTCAGGGAAAGAGCAAAGTTCTCCCTCGCCAGGTGGGAAACTCAGCTGGTTTTAGGCAGCCATCCCCACCACAGTGGGGTGCTCCTGGATTATACAGAAGGGAGCAGTTCACACTCTGTCTCTCTGTAGTGAATAAAAATTATTTACAAATTCAGCTTTTGTCGTCAGAATATAAGGAAACAATTCTGCCACACCTGTTCGCTGCAAAATCATCCTTCCCACCTTGCTGACATGGGCCCCAGACTGAAATATTTATTGCCTTTCAGTGACCAGTTCTTGATAACATGGGTGGGACTGGATGAGCTTAAAGGTCTTTTCCAGCCTAAAAGGTTGTATGATTTTATTCTGTGGATTTTCCAAAGAATTAACTGTGTGTAGGAATACACCTTTCAGTGTGATGTGGAAGGTCTGAGCAGCAGCAGGGTCTTTGCTCAAATCAGTCCCTTCAGTACCTTGGCAATATTCAAAGTAACATGCTAACCATTAAACATATATTAAATTATAGACTTAAGCATATACTAAGAAATAGCCCCAAAAAAGGGCTTATTAATGGAAAACATCACTCACCACACCCCAAAATACTGTAAGGCTCAGCTTTGTAATGGCTGAGGATGGATAATCCTCACAAATATTCTGGAAAGCACTATAAACGTTGCTCATTTTCTCTAGGTCTGACACCAGTTTTAATAGTGGCGAGAGCCTTGAGAAGCTGAATCTCCCCTGTTTTTTTCTGGGACACCACAGTAAAAAAACTCAGCAGGAGGGGAACTGTATTTCATGAAAATCTAAACAGGGTTTGAAGAGTTAACAGGAAATGGGAGACAGCAGAGAGCTTTAGCATGGAGGGAGGTGATTCTCTCCTTTTCATGTGGACCACAATGTCATCAGTCAAACGTCAGATCGTCCTGATTTCCCTGCTCCAGAGGAAATTAAGACACTTACCAAGACATTTACCATTTACTGGAAATTGTACTTTGATTTTAGGAAAACACCAGCTGTTTTGGTTTGCATTAATGTATTTTTCTGCCCCTTTCTAAGGGTTTTTTTTTCTTCTTATACGTTAAAAAAATAATAAATAATAAGAAAAGGAGAGTGACTCATGAGCAGGTG
Organism: Parotia lawesii; assembly: GCA_003713295.1. NCBI lineage: Eukaryota > Metazoa > Chordata > Aves > Passeriformes > Paradisaeidae > Parotia > Parotia lawesii. Next base: position 1,869,506 of record RAHM01000115.1, on the reverse strand, counting down.
CCATTTTGGAGTAGCCTCCAGCAGACATTGAGATCTCCTGAGAACACCAGAAACTCAGGGAGGAATTGCAGGGTAGTGGCATTGACACCTTCAGCCTTCCTGAAAGCTCTTTGCCATCTTTTCATTTCGCTGAGCATCCCTCAGTTCTCCTCTGAGGGAAGCAGAAGGTCTCAGCTCCCTCTCTTGCTCCATCTTCTCAGTTTTGTTTCTACTATGGCCACAATTCCTCTACACACTCAATATTTCAAACTTTTTTTTCCATTGTTTCAAGCTCTCTTCATTTGAAAAATCCTCTGACATCTCAAATGATGTGCTTTGTACTTGAATCTTTATTTAAGACAGGATGACCTTAATATAAAGATTTTCTCTCACTTTTATTTATGATGGGGCTCCGAGAGTTAATATTTGTTCAAGCTTTAAGCACTATTTTTATGTAATGAAAACAAGGCTATAAATAAAAATAAAACTAGCTGTCATTTCTCACCTTAAAACCAAACAAAGGATAGTCAGACACCAAGCTTGTGCACTTGTAGCATTTTCCCTGGCATTCTGGAATTCCTGAAGCATTAAGCACAGAGGTAGAGGTAATGCATCCATACACGCAACAGCAGCACTGAAATTTCAGTTTTGTTCTACACATTTTCCCTGATATAACCCACTGCCTTCCTTGCCTCTTTGACCACCGTGGCACAGCTGAGCAGATGTTCTCACTGAGCTTGTCTCCTGTGAGGCACGGGTCTTTCTCCAGAGTGATCACAGCTAATTTATAACCCATCAAGGTATATGAAAAATTCAGATGGTTCCTACTAGTGTTAAGAGAGCTTCCAAGAAGAAATGCCTTTGGAATTCATCTGAGAACAGAACTGGCATTATCTGATATTTCAGTGCCACGCTGCCAGCAGCTGTTTAATATTTTCATATATGCCATTTGCCCTCACTAGAGCATTAGCCTTCCACTTTCCTGGTCTAATTACACAGGCTTATATTTTGATTTTTTAATATTTCAAGGTCAGTCATTCTCCCATAGGATCTGTTCAGCCTATTACTAAACTGATGTCACTTCAGTACCTACCTACAGAGGGAAACTAAAACTGAGCCTTTTAAAGTGCCGTAGCTCACTTTCAAGTCGTCTCAAGGAAAGAAACCAAAGTATTTCTTTTCTGGTAAATCACAGCTATATTGAAGTCCAGCTTCCAAGAAAAATATGGGAAATTGTAGCAAGGGCCATGTGTTGTCATGTAGGATTCTTCCAATCCACCTTCCTCCTGTGAGTGCAGGGACAAAACCACTGTGCCCTAACTGGAGCTCTGCCCCTCCTGTCACAACCATTCCACGCTGCACAGATAATCAAACACCCACCAGGACAAACACCAGCGCCCAGATGTTTCACCCAGACACCAAAGAGTCGGGAAAATTTTGTCCCTTTCAGTAATGACCAATGAAACTGGAAGATGGAGGTGGATTCACATCTGTTCGTGCTGCGCGCATGGGTGCGACTGTTTTCATCGGCGCGCTGTGGTGGTCCTGACACTGCAATGCTTCTCTTTTCCCAAAAAAAAATTAAACAGTTGGTGAGAACAGACATGGGATTGTGTCAGCTGTGGTGAGAACGCTCGCCTGAGAGGTGTGAAAGATTAATTATTTATTCAAAGCAGCAGGGCTTCAATGGGAGACCTGAGCAGGCTCTTCTCCCGCCTCTTCCCTCGCTCTCCGGAGCGAGTTACAGACATTCATCAGGGAAATGCAGGTTCACATCCTCCAGGAAATCAGAGAACTCCATCTGAGCATTTGCTCTACCCCAGCAGCACTTGACATCTCCACCTGTTGACTTTAGCCCACATTTCTTTCTTATTTTTGTAAGCAATGCTTGCACGGAATAAAGTCATTTTGGGAGAGTGGAGCCTTTTCCTCCAGGAAAATGTAATAAATTATGGCTTCATTCACCATGACTTACTTTTTGCTCCAATACCCACCTCAGAAGTCAGATTTAACCCTGCCACTGCTCATTCTTTTTCCACCCTCTCCCATTAAACTAACAAAACTGGCTCCAGATTTATTAATCAAAATTAAGATCTGCTGACATATCTGCTATGGAGTTTGCAATCAAGAATAGATTTTAACTGATACAGGGTAGCCAAAAAGGAAGCTTTGGAAGCTCTATGTTATCTCCATGAAACAGATGAACAACACAGGGCAATCAGTGGATGTTGTAAGTTCAGCTATGAAAGTATGGGGAAAAAAGTGGACCCACTGTGAAAAATACTCTGAATAATTGTAAAATAATTGTAAAGCAGAATCCGAGGAACTGCAGAAAAGGTCATGAATGGTGCCTGTAAAAAGCTTCAATGCATGCAAACATTAAACAGCATTTTTTTAAACTGAAATATACGAGAAGTGCTCCTTCTGTTCAACTGGGACACAAAATGTTGGTGAAGAGGGAGGTAGTGACGAAAAGGGGCAACTTCAGCACTGTAACAGAATGGGACTTGATATTTTCAAGGGAAATCAGCACAGAAGAGAAATGAGCCAGGAAAATGACTGGGGAAGATTAAGATCGGTGATCCAGAAAGACCCACATATATTTGAAGTGAACATCTGACCTGAGAGGGAGTAACTGCTCAAGGGAGCAGCGCAGAGGAAAGGCAAGGGTAGGGAAATCACTCTGACTGATACTGAAATGCATCATGCTGCTCATTATTAGTTTCCAGCCCGCCCTCCTGAGTGAACCCAAGTCAGCACCCAAACTTGGCAAGGCTTCAAACATCATTGTCTAAAGTTTGCTGCTGGACATAAAGCAGGAGCTTTAACTGCAGCTTGGAATTTCCAGCAGGCGTGTTCCAGGCACTTGTTGCAGGGCAGTGATGTCCACCCACCCAGACACCCACACCATCAAAGGACATGAGATGCTCCAGGTGCTGGGAGAAGTTTAATTGCAGAGCTCCCTCCAAACTGGAATTGCCTCCACAATTGCATGCACAGCTTTTTTTTGCTGGTTAACTTGAGCAGCTCAGCCAAAGATGAGTCCTTGCAAGGACTCGGCTCAGCGACCTCCCCACCACACTGCACCTTCACACCCTTCCACGCTCACAAATCCTGACCCACTGCAAGCACAGACCTCCAGCTTCCAGCCAGAGATGCACATTTGCTTCCTGCTTCCCCTGGAATTTTTTCGCAGTGCATTGTTCCGCGCGAGTTCGCTCCGCTGGTGTCCCTCAAAAGAGACCCACAGAGCTGAAATGGAACAGGCAATTCTGCTAGAAGTATCTCCCACCATTCACTAAGAAAAGCCACCTTCTGACTGCTATTCCATGGAGAAAATAGCACTCCTGTGTTGGTGTTCGGCTGCAGTGTCCAGACCTCTTTCACCTTTCCTTTTTCAAATCAATTTGCTTTTAATTTCTCTCCTGTAGACCATAAATGTCTCACCTGTAGACCATGAATTTTTCACCTATAGACCATAAACTTCTCCTAGCACATACTCAAGACCAGCTGATTGTGGAAGGATGAATATTTTCTCATACACAAAGATATCATGGGACTTTTTTAACCAAGTTATGAATTTGTTAGATTTTCTTTTAGAAGTGCATTTAAGGCCATACTTTGGAAATTTTATTCAGACTGAATTTGTCTTGCTCTGTGAAAGCACTACATCCATTTTCTTGTGAAATAAGGTCAATTGGCATCAATACCCTTTGCAGAAAGTGAACCTACATAGCCAGCAAGAAAGGCAGGTCTCACAAAATAATGTGAACACTTATCTAATCTTAGCCAGCCTATATCGGTTGCTCTTTCTGCCTTGAAAGTGTGGCACCAAAATCACAGCATTTTATTTCATTGCATGCTTAAAGATGACAACAACATTTCACCCATCACCTTGAAAAAAACCACCAAGCAGGGGATATTTGATTTAAGGTTATGTGATAAAGTAGGTTCCAAGTCAATGCTGTAGGTCCAAAAATAAAATGCAGGTTCAATGTAGGTAGCTAAACTCAAAATCAAATGCCTATTAGATGGCAAATTCTCCCTTCTCGTACCACCCTGCTCAAGGCAGTGCCCTCATTCTGACTTTCTGTTGCCTAATTCAAGCATTTAAATTATCCCTCTAAGGATCTCATCACAGAACTCACCACTAAATCTGTTCAGGGTGCATTTCACTGGTTGTGTATCCTCAGTTTTCCACCTGGCAGCAGAAACAGCTGCCTCTCACTTTACTGTGAATCAGCATCAAATTGTGCACAGATAGATGCACTTTCCTCTATATTTGATGTTCTAACTCTTTCAGTACACTGTACAAGGAGTTAAGTGGCTTCAGAAGTATAAATCTGTTTTTAGTTAAGAAATAATTAGGTAAATCTACAGAAAACATGGAAATTCTAGATTATGTGTGCAAGCAACACTGAAATCTTTCACCATTCTGGGTTGGATCTACCTGTAAAATTCAATAATCCTGCTGCACCCAATACCTCATAAACACCTCTTTTTCAAACAACATAATTTTCTGGTTCCCTAAAATGGAAATTAATAAAGAACTTCCTTAGTAACATAGAATTTAATTTTTTGTTTTTAAATTAAGGCTTTTCCTTTGTAGTCCCTAATACTGGACAGCTGCAACCGAGATCAGCAAGTATTCTGACTAATAGAGGCAGAAGAATTTTGGATTATTGTTATGTTAAAGGAATGTGGAGAATACAAAATTCTATACCCAGAAACCTACTTCTTTCAGACTTGAATTTCTGTCCAGTGTACTGTACATCTGCCTTAATCTGCAGGGCTGAAAAACCTGCTGCCATGAAGAAAATAATGTAATATTTTAATTATTCACTAAATATTCAAAAATACAGCAATGTTTGTCCTTGTTCTAAGAGTTTACTGCAACCATAAAATTTTTTCACTGCTGGAAAGAAGGATAATTCTTTTCACCAGCTGCTTTGGTGGTGCTCTCTTGTCACAAAGGCCTCCACAGCAAATGAAGACTGAGGAACAAATTGTTTAATCTCTCTTGGAATTATCCAATAACGCACAAATAACTGGGCAAAAAGATAATATTAGATCCACCTGAAAATTAGTATATGATGCAGGAAAGAACTAAAGAAGGGTTGTTTTTTTATTGACTGTGGCATCTTTCAGAGAATACTTCGCTGGTGGGGACAGAAATACTGTCAGGTTCAGAAAAAGACATGCACGCATATATACATAGCAGTTATTTTTAATAGTACAAACAAGACAAACATTTTAAAAATGGCCTTTTTAGGTATTTTAGGAAGGCATTAAGGTATTTATTTGTGATGTTATGAGAACATCACTGTCATTATTCACTGGCACAAAATAGTATAAGAGCAACTTTTTTTGTTTACTTGTTTGGCTTGGGTTGTTTTCTTTAAATCTAAGCAGTTTTTTTACAGTTCATGCCCAGCTTAGCCAGTTATTTGCCTGCTGCTTGTGGTGAATGGCTCGTGGTGCAGCTTGAAAGAAACAGAGGCTCTGAAGATAGGAAACCCTTTTTTAAATACCCCAATCTTCTTTATAGGTCAGGGTGAGGGTCCCTGTGGCTGGAGCTCTGCAGGGCTATGTCCTGAACTGCTATTTTAATTTACGTCCTCTGCAAATGACAGAAGCCCTCTATTCATTCTGTGTTTTGGCCAGCAAGGCTTCATCACCTCTTTCTTTTAAATTTATTTTACCATTTTTCATGTGTTTAACTCTGCTTCCTTTCTTCTAGATCCTCTGCAGAGCAGTAATGTGCCTTTTAAGACAGATAAATTCGCCTGCTGCTAGGGATATACCTTTTGCATTTATTGCAAAAGTATGAGGAAAGCTGGGCTAAGCTGAAAGGCTTTTACTATGTAGGGCTTGGTTTTTAGTAATGTGGCACAGCTCACAACTGTAAAACTTCAGCATTCCAGCAGCATTTGGTTCTCCTCACATGAATGGTTTCATAGATTATAACTCAGAATTTATGCAGGTGAGGTTAATTTCAACACTGGTGAATAAGATTTTTCTCCCATTTAAATTGTTTTTCTTAAATAACCATCCTCATTTAAAAAGGAAAAATTCCCTGGATCTGGTCTCTTTAAGACTCCTTTTCTAACTGTGCTCAGAAGACATATTTCCATATGAAAAGGTAAATCATCATTTTCTCATTATATTGATTTTCCACTTACTGTGACGGCAAAGATTTTCAGTCTTCCTAAAAAGAAAATAAAGAAGGATCAAAGTCAACACATTTTTATAACCTGATGAATATTTTCCACACTGAATCACTCAAGAAATTAAAACCAACAGTCTACAGCATTTAAAATCATGGTGCAAACGCACCCCAGTGTACAAATGCCGCACTCCTAAACATTTAAATTCATTAAGTTCTTGGCAGCCCTATCTTATGTGTGCATGTGTTTAATTTATTTGTACTGACAGAGACTCCACTTCAAAATACTCCACCAGATAGGCATCATGAGATGGTATCAAAAGTGATTCACTGGGTCTTGTCACGCGTTAGACAAGGTTTTCATCCCTTTTGACAATTTTTCCAAGAACAAGTAAACAGGAAATGAGAATGACTGCATCCAACTTTCCCTCAGCTACACGTATGGAAACCCTGCACAGAGGACCAGCAAAATTATTTGTGTTGGCCTATATATATATATATACTCAAATAATGAGCATTACATCTAGCAAATTCAAAAAAAAAAAAAAAAAACCCACCATGAAAGCCACACCTGCAGGTAAAAACGCTGCTGTCAAAAAAGGAGCATTCTGTTACCACAGAAGCCTCCCAGAAGAAAATGTGTTAAGAGACTCAAAAGACAAAGTGACTGCTTCCTTTGTAGGGAACCACGCCATCCATGACTTCCCAGCAGCAGCAGCAGCACAAGTTCCACCAGCAGACATGGAATTGCCAGGACAGCTCAACCAGTCGCTGCTGCACCACCACCCCAGAGCTGCTGCCCCTACAAACTTTGCCCCAAGACAATCCTTTAACACAGAGCCACCGGTGGCCGTCACGTTCTTCTCTTTCACCAGCTTGTGACAACCCATCGAACCCCTTGGAGAAAATATTCCTGCATATCCAGGACAAAAAAACCTTAGCAGACTTCAAGACAATAATCAGGAGTACCCTTTAAGCCATGCAAATGGAAAAAGATCTGTGATACCTTTCACAAGGTATCTCTCCTAAAATATTTTTCAAATATTAGCACGTCTCATTTGAGGCACGTCCCGTAAGAAACCACAAAGCAGTGCTCAAATAAGGAGCTGATATCAGAGCTTCTCACAGCTATTAAAAGATATCCTAGCTGTAATTGAAGCCAGGGAGCTACAATCAAGATGATCCTTATTAAAATAAACTAATGAGATTTGACAGAATATGAATTTAGGCCTAAATACCAACAATGTCACAAATGAAATACATTAACTGAAAACTTGCGTTTGATTTGAGGCCCTATCATGTAAAATGAGAAAAGAGGTCACCCTAGACCTTCAGGGAATCTGTTCTTACAGAAATTTTAATTTTGTTCACAACCCCTGGGAAGCAAAGATAATGAACTGCCTCGCTCAGAGATGTGAGAGGTGTGCTAGTCACACACTGACAGCATCACAGTTCATGTTACCTCGTCTGCCTGCACGGAATATTCAGCTGAAAGAGCAGTGGTAGTGGGGGCTGGACAGTGTGCTGCTTTACTCACACTGGAAATCCTACTTCAATGGGCCTGAGCAAGTGTTAATAATTTCCCCAGAATGAGCAGGACACCAAGCCTGTCTCTTGTTTCAGTCAGATGCAAAAGGAGCGGGGTTTGTACATTGCTGGGTGTAGCACAAGAGCTCCTTACAGAGCGTGGAAGCTGTAAAATAAGGTAGGGTGAGCCAGTAACTCTTTAAAGGAGCCTCTGGGTCAGCTCCTGGCAGAAACTTGTAAATGCAGACGTCTGAGCCTTTTGGATGCAGTGGGAATGCCAAAAATATTCTCCTGTCCAAACCTCGGACTACATGCGCAAACCCAGGCCGTCCCGCACGCTAACAAAAAGTGACCCAAGAGTGTGGCACAGTGTCAGTCCCACACATTCCTGGGCCAGCTGGCCTCAGAGTGTGAGCCTCCAGGGCTCTGCCTCTGCATACCAGCTGGTTTTGTGCCCAGTATCCACTGCCTTTTTGTGCCCAGTGTCCACTGCCTTTCTGACAGCCGAGTGGCTACTGGGTCCTGCATGGGGTCCACGATCCAAACCTCTCCAAGGCTGAAATCCTTAGAGGCTCTGCTATCTGAGTACACCTACAACTCCCCACATTTCCACACGCCTCAGAAAACAGCACCCAGCCCAAGAGAAACGCGCTGCAGCGCTGCAAGTCCTGCAGCACCATCCCAGCCCAGAGGCACAGAGCAGGTCCCAGCACAAGCCAGGACCAGACACCAGTTATCCAAAGCTGCTGGCACAGCCTCTGCCTGCAAAGCTGGCACTTGGGAATGTGCCACTGGAAAGCTGAGCCACCTCTTTTTATGCTGGGACAAGCAGCTGGTTAGAAGCTGCCCTCAGATTGCTCAGTGGATGTTTTGAGGACTGGCCAAAATCTTGTCTTCAGGGTTTCGGTGCTGCTTGGGAGGACATGCAGCAGCAAGCAAAGAAACCTACTTCTAGTGGCTTGGGTTGCCTGGTAGTTCAGTCATAAAAAGTGTCTTTTTCTGTCTGAGTGGCTTGAAAGATGGTAGCACAGTCAGTTTAGCAGCATTTTGTTGATGATGGTCAAACAATGAGCAAAAACTAGCTCAGTTTTCCATGTAAAAATATGACTCCTTGGACTCACTTCTAGTTTTGAGAGCTCCAAAATTGCCTGAAATCTCGTGGTTCGTGATACTAAATACCAAAATTCAGTTATGTTCGTACAGATTGAAAAACGTCACCTAGTCTGTGTGGGAGAGTACCTGGGATCTTTGTGGGATGGTACAATCCCTACACACAGAGAAATCCCTGACTTTCCAGCAGTCACAGCGGACATGCACTGACTGTTTCTGAGACTCAGCTGGCGTTGCAGCCATATGTGTAACCGTAAAAAATGAGAGTGGTAAAAGAAAATCAAGTCATTTATGGGAACTGATGGTTTTCTTTCCACTTATCTGAAAAATCAGTGTTTAACACAACAGAAGTTGGTAGTTTGCCTTCAAAAGTTATCTTATCCACTACTGAACTTGTTCAGTTCAAAGATTGCCTTCAACATTTTCCTTTTCTCACTTCCTAAAACAGATTTCTGCTACCTAATGGAATAAAACTTGCTAATTTCTGGGGTGTGCAGAGCAGGAGAACTCATGACACCCATGAGATCTGCAGTAGGTACGGTGAAAATGCGAAGTATTTTGCTAAATTGAGTGCTGGCGGCAGAAACTTTCCTGCTTCTGCTTAAACACTCTTCATTACAAAGTCTTGCTCCTCATCTTCCTTCTTTTCTTCCTTCTTGGCTTCTTGATCACACCCCACTTCTGTCCTGACAGTTCATCTCCAGGGTCTATCAGGAAAACAGAAACATAATTAAGAGCAAAACATTTTGAGCTTACAGAAGATGAGAAAACACGCTTGGCCCGGCACGTGGAAGAGGCCCAACCACTTGTGAGATGCAGCACGAACAGCAAAAGAGTTCTCAGAAAAGCCTGGACGCGGCCCAACTTGCTAATAAGTCAAATCAAATTCCAAGGCAAGGCAGAGATAACACAGATCAGAAGGCAAAAATCAATGAATATTCTGGAGAGGACTGTGTAGAGATTGCGTGATGAAGTGCTAAGTCAAAAGCGTGTTTATGTGAAAATGATTCTCCTGATACAATCGGGCAAAATGGAGACCATGCAAATTCCTTTCACAGAGCCCACGCATCTATCTCCAGAGAAAGTGATGTTAGAAGAGAGATAATCTGCATTTTTTTCATGAACTTTTTTTTTTGACATTCCATTTCTTAAGCAGTAGAAATGAGAATACTGTGAAATGTAGCCAGGAGTATTAAAGAGCTCTCACTGAAACCTGACAACCAGCCTGAAGAAAACAACTTCATAGTGTGAAAAGCCCAACTTGTAAAAAAGAAAGAGAAAACACTGTAGACTGAGAGTCTATAAATAATCTCAAATGGAAAGCTGACTCTTCAGCTGGCATAAAATAATTTCCTTTAATTTCAGCCAGTTCGGAAAACCAATGTTTTAATATATTTTCTTTTGATTACATAATTGTTTAATGGGTGTTGCTTGATTTGTCACCATATTTGTATTTCTCTTCTGTGCTTTTCATTCTTTTTCAGCACAAAATTTGCATGAACGAGTAGGGTTGTTTCCAGAAAAAGAAAAAACATAAATAAAAATAGTATGTCCTGCTGCCTTTTTTTTTTTCCTGTAGATTTCAGTAGCTTGTTACCAGTGACTCACAGCGTCCACCCTGCTGAATTTCCCAGGCAGAGGAAGTGCATAACTCACATTTCTTCATTATATTATTAGCTTTTACCTGAGGCCTTCCTGAGTGGGATCACGCGTGCTTCGTTTCTGCTGCCTGAATCCTTCCCTTTTCCTGGATTCAGAACGAGCACCTCCCTGCAAACGCAATTCATGGTGAGTGGCCACGGGCAGAGTGAAGGAGGGGATGTCTGGGGTGCCTTGGGGACCAGTGTCATGCAGCAGATCCACTGCTGACCTGCAAGATCCCCGCAGGAAGAGTGGCGGTGAAACTTGAAGACAGCTGGCGATAAAAGAGTGCTGGGAACCTAAAAGCGGTTGCAGAGAGAAGATGGACCGTACATTTCTCACAGGACAGAAATCTTCCTGCAGGAAGATGTGCCTGGCACTGTTTGCTAGCTCCTGGTTGTTCTGACAAATCCTAAATGCGCCTCGCTGTGTCACTGAGGAGCTCTGATTTTTATATCAGCTGCGTATGTTTATGGTTTTATCTCCTTTTCCTTCCCCCCCAAAACAAACCCTGACAGGCACCAACTACTGTGATTTGAAAGTTTCTAAGAATTTCAGGATGACAGGACTTTTATGAGCTTTAAAAAGCAAGTCGCTCAAGAAGAGAGCAAGGCGAAAACAAACAAGTGATAAACCTGTTAAAAACAAAACCCTGAAACTCTTCCTCTCTTGCTCTTTAGGTTTATCTGGAAGATTATGCTGTAGCTGCTGTTTTCCCAGTATCCTTCCCCTCAAAGCCTGAGTAATAGCCAGTTTTAAGTGGCACCAGTGGGAGTTTCTAAAACCCTTTTCCATCGTCGTCCAACGCAACGTGAATGACAATACTCGCTTTTGCAGAGAATGCCATCTTTGCATCCGTATTAAAAGGGAAAATTCAAAAATCTTTCACAAAATGATACTGAATGTTCATTTTTTGAGTTGTTGCTGTGGTCTGAGGTGCCAGGAATAACAATCAACAGGCCTGTGAAGTTGCCCGTCGTGACAGTGCTCCTAGGTAAAAGCAAACCTCATATCCGTTCATCTTATCTGAGCCGGGCTTAAGCAAACAGCTTTCACTCTGCACCCTTTCATGGTCAGATACTGGGAGGGGAATAAAAGCAAAAAGTCTAAACTATGCTTGGAAGAAAGGCAATAAACATCCTTGATCACTATTATAGATAGAGTTACTTAATGCCTCCCGAAGATGATGGATGTGCACGAAGTAGTGCCCTGCATGTGGAGCAGCTCTTCAGCTGGAGTTAACTCCACGTCTCTCAAAAAACACTCCACGGGGTTGATACAGAAACATCACTATCAAGATATGCAGATTAGGCCTCCAAAAGTGTCAGAACTGTATGAAATCAGGGTTTGTTTTTTTTAACCTCTGTTGAGTGCTAATCAGGCAAGTTCCTCTGAGACAGTGCAACTAGCTCATGCCATGCTGAGCAGAGCTTTTGGTTTTAACCCAAAATTCCTGCAGAATTGTATGCATCTCATTAAACAAAGCTTGTAAATTAACATTCAGCTTATTTTGAACCTATGCCTTTGCTCTACAAAATGACAACATCTCTCTAGTGCTTAATACATGGAAGCACACATATTGCCCCAAAATGACTTTCCTCTAGCCGCACACCTGGCTCAGCAATATTCAGCTGTGGGGGCCTGGAGGATGACTATGAAAAAGCTAACAAAAGATTAACTTTCCCCAGATACATCCCCTTGGTATCCAGCAGCTCAACACCAGCTATGTTAGCTGGCCTTCAAACCACCAAAGGTGCCAGAGTTGATTTTAAGATTTACCAGAGGGCTTTATGCTAAGACTCTGTGATGTTTCATCCTCTTCGTTACCTGCACCTGACTTATAGCCGGAAAAACCACAGTGAAAAACCACACAGGTTCACTCTGTGGGGCGGTTTTGCTGTTTCTTTTGGTTTACTCTGCCTAATAAACCAAAAAGAGGGCTCCTAAACCAAAAATAGGGCTCCTAAAACACTTACTGACCCAAACCCCACAGCACAGGGTGTTGATGAGGTGGAGTCTCTCAGCCCAAACCCGCTGCAAATAAAACGAGTAAACAACCCAAAGAAGAGTGCTGGGGGAATAAACATCACGAAACACGACAGCAGTGAAAAAACTCGGCGAAATGCCCATTTTGGGTCACTTCCGCTGCTCTGGGGAGGGCCTCCAGCTCTCGCCACGGTGGGGAGGGACGGGGTGGGGGCAGCGAGGCGAGAAGGGCCCCCGAGGATGGGAATGGGAGGGGGATGCCGTCCCAGCCCCTCTCTCCCCAGTGGCCTACGTGTCCCCGGAGCGCTGTGCCGAGGCACCGCCGCCCACATCCCGCCCCGCAGCGTGCCCTGCATCCCGCATCCCGCCCCGCATCCCGCCCCAGAACCCACCCTGCATCCCGCCCCGCCTCCCTCACCCCCCATCCCGCATCCCTTATCCCGCATCCCGCCCGCATCCCGCCCGCATCGTGCCCGTCCGCGGGGCCCCGCGGCTCCTCCCGCCCCCCGCCGCTCTCGCCCCGCCGCCGGAGGTGTGTTTTCTCGCCGTGCCCCATCAAAGCCCCTTCTGTTGTTGAAATCTGAGGCCGCTTCCTCCGCGGCGGAGGCGGCGGGCGGGAGGCGGGGATGGACGGGCGGGCCGGGCTCCCGCCGCCCAGAAGAAATGTCCCTTTGTTCGGCCGGGAGGGGCTCTGAGCATCCCCTCGGCCCCGGCCCCGGCCCCACGGGGGGGGGGTGGGCAGCCCCCACTGCCCCCCGGGGTGCCCCAGCACGGAGGGACCCCCGAGCCACCTCGGTGCGCCGGGGATGGGGACCCAGCCCCCGGCCGTGTCCGAGCATCCCTGGTCCCTAAATATCTCCCCTGTGGCCACCTGCATCTCGTTGTTTTACACCAGGGAAATGCATTGCACGCCTTTCGGATTTGGTTTTTTTTTTTTTTTCCGCTTTTATTAATAACCCACAAACTGATACGCTGATACTTCTTTCTCTCAGGCACAGGGAGGGATTTTTGGGGTGCCCTGTGCAGGGCCAGGAGGTGGACTCGATGATCCTCGTGGGTCCCTTCCAGCTCAGGGTATTCCATGACTTTAGGCAGAGCCCTGTTTATTTGCCTGGGGGTTGTTTTATTTTTGTTTTATTTTTCCTTCCAGTGGGATGCGCTGTGAAGTCGCCGATGAGGCACAGCAGTGGTGACCCCTGCTCGGTGACGCTGGTGAAACCCACGTCCCCTCAGATGTGTCTCTGCACCAGGATGTGTCAGGCTCTGGCATTTCCTGATCAAGCAGGATTGATGGGCTGCAGCCTCTTTTGATGGTGCGGGCTGAGAGTTTGACACCCACAACGATAAAAGCTTAGCAGGGTCCGGGCTGGAAAATGATGTTGGAGGTTTGCAGTGGGTGTGACACAGTCACAGTCTTCCCTTTAGCATTGGAGAGAGAGCGGGTGGGAGGGAGAGGGAGAGGGAAAAGGATAAAATTAATCCACAAGACCAAGTTGGCTGGACCACCTGCGCTTTTTAATCTAGCAGATTTTACAGGCTAAGAATTCCACGTATATTTCCTACTGTTGTTGGGAGATTTAGACATCAAGAATCTCATTTTTCTCAAGTGGAGGAAAGTAACACCTGCCTTGCAAAACCAGCATTATTTGAGCCCAAATTTGCCAACCTGTAGTACATCAACAAGTCTTGGCCTTTTTTCCCCCTGCTCCTTTCATCTGCTGTTGTTTGATTTGGTTTTAGTTGTTTGCTTTCTTTTAAATAAGACACATTTAGTGGTACAACAATGTCCACACCTTTCGCCTGCAGTTGCAAGGTGTGAGATTTGACGTGTGTGCTTTCCGTGCCGTGGCATTCAGGGGGTTAAAGCCACACACCCCACGGATTTTAGCAGACTCCTTTGGGGTTGTGTGTCTCATGATGTGAAGTGGACCACAATACAGAAGTTTTTGATGCTGGAGGAGTGCTTTGGCCTGGGGTGGTGTCTGGAAATTGCAGAAAGCCTTGGGATCAAGAATTGCTGGGGTTCAGTGATGCCAGAGCCCTGAGCAAGGTGTGTTCTGGTTTTGGGGTGCGATAAGAGAAGCTGGGTTTGTTTCCTGGGCTAATAATTCCACTGGAAGTTGGGGGTAAACGAAAAACAGGAGGCGATCCTGTTAGGTCCAGCTGTTTCCACCCCACTGCAACCCCCCCCAAGACCTTTCCTGCATCACTTTCTCGCCATCTGGAACCCGGGTTCCTCCCCCAGAGTTAACGGGAGTGTAGGGGGTAAATCAGGAGCGGGGGCTGGGAGCGGGCAGAGGCAAGTGGTCAGAAGCGTCACGTTTCTCAGGGTGTCACACACCCTAAATCCCTAAATTCAATGGTCTCTTCATGAGGAACACTACCGACTTCTTTCTTTTCTCCCCCTTTTCTTTTTTTTTTTTTTCCCCCTCTTTTTTTTTTAAACCCCGTGTAGTTTTTAGCTCAGGACTTGTTGGAGTCGGGAGAGGCTTTTTTAGGTGCGGATCTGGGCGGGCTGGACCTGAGGGGAGAGGACAAGGATCTGGAGGGAGAGGGCAGCGTGCTGGGACGGGGTGGGTGCGTGTGGGTGTGTGAGCGAGAGGGAAACCGCGGTGTGTGGGTTTATTTTTTCCTCCCATTCCTGGGGTCTGAATGGGAGCACGTTGAGCTGTAATTAAGACATCTTGGAGGCGTACTTAACTCATGACGTGTTGCTTTTCTTTTCCTCTCGGTGAGAAAGTGGCTCTCTCTTCCCTGAGTCAGGTCCTCTGCCACCCAGAGCCACAAAGAGACACTCGGGACACGCACACGCACACGCTGACTTAAGGTGAGCACCAAAAACTTCCTCCCGCTCTTCGCTGCCCTCCGTCTCAAACTGCTGGAGAGTTCTGAGAGCATCTCAACTCGCAGGGAGCTCCGCGCAAGGTAAAAAAAAAAAAAAAAAATAATCAAACTTTTGGGAAAGTTTTTTTGCTGCTCCGAGTCGGATGGGGACCCTGTAAGCAGCGCCTGTGGCATCAGCTGCAGGGCTGCCTGTGCTGGAGGGGTTTTTGAGCGTTCTAATTTGGCAGCTGAGGCGGGGGGCGAGGGTGAAAGACGGATTGAAACTGGCTAACTTCAATGTCTTTGACTTTTAAGCGCTCTGTGTTTCCAAAGGAGGGATCATGTTGCAGCTGCAGATTCCCTCTGAAAGACAAAAGTCGTACATTTCTTCTCTATGGCTTCCTCCTATGGGATTATTCTTCTCACAGAGATTTGTCTTTTTTCTTAAAGTATTTCTCCATCCATTCAGGTGCTTTTAGAAGTTTTTAGGACATAGGAAAAAAAGAGCACAGTAGGCTGAACAATCATTTCAAGGACTGGAAGCAGAATCTGCACAAAGTACTGCCCATCCAGTTAGAAGCCAGAAGATTTTGATAAGATGTGATATGTTACATCCTGATGTCATATTTGGCTATTTATTGTCAGGGGAAGCCTGAATAACTTTTGGCACAGGTCTCTGCACCATCTCCACTCGCTGAGAAAGTTGGGATGCCTCAGCATTCTACAAGTGTGGCTGGTCCAGGGCTGTGATCACTGCATCATTTTACTGCCTGTTTATTCGGGGTTTGGGGTCCAACCCATTTAAAGGTGCCATTCGAAACGTTTTTCGTGGCAAAGCTCCTTGTGTGGTAGGTTTAGATGGCCAGGGCTGGAAAGCTTTTGTGTGTTTGAATTAAGGAGGTTTATGGCTGTTTGTGTATAATTAGTGAGGGTTTAATTGCTGCTGGGGTCTTTCAGGGCAGAAAGCTGGTGCCATAGATGTTGCTGCTTGATGTCATGTAAGTGATACAACGCCTTCAGGAGGGCCTGGGGGCCTGGCAATGTGCTCCAGAGAATCGTGCAGGTGATTAACAGCTATGAGCTGTTAATCAAGATGGCCATCAAGAGTGTTTAAGTGCCTAAATGTGGAAGGAAGGAACCTGGAAAGAGCCCCGTTGTTCTGTTGGGAGTATGGACGATGTGGTAGTTGAAACCACAGATGAAGTGAGGCCGTGTAACTATGGATACAGACCCCCTCAATAAACACAGCTCCTAGAGACAGGTTACTTTCGGCACGTGGGGAAATGCGTATCGCAATCAGCAAAATCGTCGCCAGCTCCCGTGAGGAAGGAACCAGGGGTCTGCAGAGCTGTGCCAAGGTGCCAGACAGCTCTAGTTCTCTCGGGGTTCTTGGTGTCTGGTCAGGGCTCCTGCAAAGCACGGCTGAGCAAAGTTGTTCTGAGAGCGTTACCTGAGCCTCCAACCCCTGCACACCCGCCTGAGTCAGTGTCAAGGGGAGAGGGAAGAAGGGAAAATGCAGGAAGGAACAACAACAACAACAAAAAAAAACCCCAGTTTGTGATTCTTTTCAACACTACAGTCAAAGCGAAGTAGGGGGGGAAGTGTAGAGAGCAGATTTTTCGAGTTAAACCCCCCAAAATTCAATGTAATAATGAAGACACTGCCGGTCTTCATGGAAATTTTGCCAAAAGGCCAATTCCTTCAAAGCCTTCCTGATAAGATTCCTGAATGTATAAGCAGATTCAAATAAGAAAGAGACAAAAACCCATCGGGAAGAAAAGTGTTGTCCACAGCCGTGTCCCTGTCAGAGTCTCACAGCGCAATTCGCAGCAGAGCATCCTCTCAGCACAAACCTAGCAGGCTCAGTTTCCTCCCAGTGCCAGTGAGCCTGGTTAAAACAAGCCAAGATAATCAAAAGAAACCCAAGAAACCCAAACAAACAAAACTCTACAGAAGTACAAAGGCTTGGGGTAGGGGGAGAAGATGTTTCGGGAAAGGATGGAGGGTTTCTGCTGCATTACAGTTCTTAAAATTGGTGAGAAGAGTGTTTTCTACTCTAGGTTCCCCAACACTTCTGATTTTATGCTGGTGTCTGACTAAAGGGAACATTTTTGTCCACGATTGTGGCAGCTTGGAGCCAAAAGAACTGTTATCAATATTTAATGAAGTCGCTTAATCTCCTTGCCCCTCAGTAAAAAATCTGGAAGCAATATGGACCACCCTTTAAAAGGTGTTTTGAGATCCTCAAGTGAAGAGAGACTTAGCAATTGCTTACATTTAAATACATTAAAACTTTTCCAATTCACTGCAGGGATTAAAGTGTGAAAACTGGAATTAATGTTTTCTGCTTTTCATTTGCTTTTTCACTGAAGCAGTACTTAAAATATTCCTGGAAGCTGAAATATTTTGCATTTCTGTTTCATTGTACACCTGACAGTGTATTTCGCTGCTTAAAGTCTATGAAAACGAAAAATTTTGTGGAGGGAAAAAAAAAAGTTATTTTCATAAGACAAGCTGCTTCTGTTGCTTGTGAGGAAGTATTAGACATTCTGTCTCCGCTGGTAGGAACTGTAGCACACAGTGCTGCACTTGAAAAGGCAGCTTGTAACTCGTAGGTAACAAAATGTTCTTTGGGGTAAAAAAAAATATATATAAAAAAAATTTAAAAGTCTGAATATACTTAGGATTTCAATCAATGGTGTTTAAGGAGGATTAGAGGAAGCAGCTGGCTAAACAAATATTAGGTGTAGAGGGGATGCAGTGGTATAAATTAATAATGCAGTTCTTTATCTGCCGTATGAATGAGAGGTTCTGTGGCGATAAGGTGGCCCAAACACGGTCCCTGGATGCCACCTAGTGGATATTGCCGAGCTCTTTGGCAGAATTTTCTTACAGTCACATCATCTGTAACTAATTCAGGTGCAATTTAACTGTGAGTGGTTAGTTTTATTCACGTTTGCCATTAAAAAACAAAATCAGCTTGTTGCTTTTTGGGGGTTTTCTTTAAATTAGATTTTTAGAGGAGGTTGTCTCTGTGTTTTAAGTGCTCATTAGGTCTGATAAAAAAAATCAGTTCAGCTTTTATTTATAATGTTTCACTAGCATCTATTTGCAGAGACTTTGTAAACCACTGAGTAACAAAAAGCCACAACTTAACACCGAGTTTGATGCATGGAGTTGTTAGTGTAAAAGTGAAGACATTTCTGTACAAATACTGTGTCAGGGGAAGCTGTGTCCAGCAGCAAGGACTTCAAAGCTCCTTCCAAAAGTCTTTTATCACATCTGATATGCTTTTTTTTAACCCCCTTTTTGTTTTTTCCCTGAATATTGTGTCAATGGTAAGCACAGATCAAGTAAATGTGTTATTTCTGGTAGCTGAAAAAAGGTTATAAACTCTTTTTTTCTTTTCATATGCCATTTTTCTTCACCTCCCTCCAACATCACGCTCATAACTTAGGTTGTTTTTTACTGGGGGAAGGAAAACTGTTTATTTACCAATTTATAAGGGTTTTTTACTCAGTGGTAGATATTCAGGTGCTGTCGGTTCTCATAGCTTTGAAAAGGATCCCACCCAACGACAAGGTTTTAAGCAGGCAAACGTGCATCTGGGTGTAGTTTGTGATGGGATTTATGGTATGTGGCCAACTTACAGGCTTCTACTTCCTCAGCCTTTTCAAAATGTCACCATCAACACAGCTTCCACTGCAGCCACCCCCTAGGCCCCCAAACGAGGTGGTGAATCCATGGTTTATTTTTAAAATAAGTGCTGTTGGAGCAGAGAATTATTAAAACACATGGCAAAGTCAAGCTCCCCGTGCTTCACTTTCTCCTGGGTTTCATCCCTGAGCAGGAGATCGCATGGCAGCGTCACACTCAGCAGAACGGACAGTTCCTGTGTCCTTCTCGTCCTGCCAGCTTTGAAAACGAGTTTTTTGTTTTCTTTACATCAGGACAACAGGACGGGTGTCTCAAACATGAGCAGTAGCTCTGAAAAAAAAAAGCATTTAAAGCCTGCATGAAGAAGCCATACAGCAGCAGCCTGCACTGATTATCCTGGCATCTTTTCCCAAGACTCGCACGAAACGTTGCCACAGGAGGTTGTTAACACAACCATGAGTTAATGGATAAAGTCTGCTGTGCCATTAATCAGGAAAAGTTTATGAATTAAAGAGCAGGAAGGCAAAACACCGCAGCAGCAAATGGGCTAATTGACTCAATCCTGTGCTTCCTAGGTGGCTTACCTTTCCTTTCAGCTCTGCCCAGCCTGGTGCCGTGAATCACAAGGGCTGCTAATGGAAAGAAACACAAACCTTGTTAGTGAGAGCCTTTGCAAGGCCACTGAGCCTCTCCTGGGACCAAGCTTTCCACTGGCACACAGAGGCACTGCCACTTCCCGGGGCAGGGCACGTCAGGGCACAGTCTGCATCACTAATGGCCTGGCGTAGCAGAAAAAGAGTCACGAGGCAGAAGAATGTCCCTGGATGTATGTGTCTCGCTCCAAAAAATGTCATCGTGGCATTTGCCTTGCTGCAGGAGACCATTATCTTGGGACATCTTCCCATTAATAACATCTTCTAATTACCTCACACGCGTGCGGCCTGCAAGGAGCATGTGGGCCACGGAGGCGGGTTGGATTGGAAATGTGTTTGGCAGAAACCGTAAGTGGTAACAAACAGAAGTTTCAATGTAAAAAGAAGGAAAAGTTAGAATTATTTGGGTTGGAAGGGGACTTAAAGGTGATCCAGTTCCAGCTCCTCTGCCGTGGGGTCACTTAGAGGTAATTCAAATTTGGGGTTGATCGCTTTTGCTCTGTGTTTTTGCAAGTGTATTAAGGGGTTTTTTGCATGTCATGTGTTAATTAGCACTGCTTTGCATCGTGGTACCTGATACCTAAAGCTAATATAGCTTATGAAGATAGCTGGTACCTAAATTTTGTCAACAAGTGTTAGTGAACCTGCCATGAGGAATACCTACACCTACTGTGATTAACACTTTTCTATGTTCAGAATTCCTTTCCTGCAGCGGTGCCTACACGCACAGAGCAGTGGCAGCCTCTGTGCATCTGCTCTGTGAGATTCTGGGCCAGAAAAACCAGAGATAATCAACATTACTCACGTCGGTAACTCGGCGAAATCAATAGAAACCCAAACAGGCCTCAGTGAATAAAACTATTCATCTATTTGCATACATAGTATCACACACGGCTGATCAGGAAGCAGCTCATAAAGCTCCAAGCTGCAAATCTGTTCAGTTTTATAGATATAAGCCGCTATAAGGTGGTGTCAATAAAGCATTAAGCAAAACTGTGCACATTCGCAAAGAGTAGAGGAAACAAGGCCTGCACCTGTGGAAGAAGTACATGGTTAATGTAGGGGAAAAAAAAACTTTCATTGCTAAAATAACTTCCCGAAATCTCCAATCAATACTCAGTAACTACCCACCTATTCATTAGCATGCTGCACTGCAATACATTTATGTGGTTGTTGGTTGGGGTTTTGTTCCATAAACATATTTTCAGGCAAAAAAAGAAAACCACCCCTGAGCCACATAAAAATAACACTGCCTAGAAATAGGAAAAGCACACTGCAAAACGTGAAAACGCTGGAGTGTTGGGCCCAACCAAGAGATTTATGAGAACCATATCAGAGAAACATAATGTTGCAGGATGTGTGGTAGTTCTCCCGCTGAAATCACAGCGATGAACACGTGGTGCAGCTACAACAGACCATGATGGTGTCACCACTTTCTGACCACGCTGCTTATGCCCTGAAGTGATTTGCTGAGCTTTTTTAACACCCAAGGTGCTGTACACGCAGCAGGGAAGGCCTGGGACTTTAATTTCACACTTAACCTGAAAAATTTATGCGCACACTCTTATTTTCAGAAAAACTACGTTTCCGGATTTTCAAATATCTGAGGCAAAATGTCACGTGTTGCTGAGTCTCCATAACTTGTTTTTCTTGTAACTTTGATTATATAGATCTAAAAATGTGTGCACAAGACATGATTCATCTTTTATCAGCAAGTCAAGCAGGCAGACAGATTTTTTGGTTTGGTTTGGGGTTTTTCAGTTGCTGTATTTATTCTTTGATTGGTTTCATTAGAAATCATTTACACTGGTGCACTGTAAATAAACTTGAGGATCTTAAAGTTCTTTCTCCAACCTAGATAATTCTAAAAAGCTGTCTAAATGCAGTGGCTGTGTGTCTGGTGGTGCCTGTGCTGGTGTGCCTGGTCACATCTATAATGCCATGTCATTTTGGCGTGTTGTGGGGACTTCATGCTCACCTCTGCGAGCCAAGAACCAAGAAAAAACAGCAAAGACATTGATCTCCTAAATGTTTTCTAGACTTTGCCCAGCTGAAAAAGCAGATAGAGAGAACAGCAATTCAGCTGTCGTCGTTGATGCAATAAATGTGGCCAATGAATGGGTTGTTGCTCCCAGTTTCCAGGCATTTCATCTGTTTTCCCCCACGGGCAGGCTAAGAGAAGTGTGCAGCCATTACATTCCTTTCCAAAGCGGCCTCCATGGGTGGTTCCATCTGCATTTTAATGTAAGTTCCGCTCTGATCAAACCAGACAGCAAGAAAAACTTGCGAACGCATCAGGCCGTTTCCCCATCAGGGTGGCGGAACAGCAGTGGCAAGTTTAACGTCTCCGTAAACGAGCTGGGGAGATGTTTTCTGGGTAAAACTAGTGTGACACGTTTTCAGAACTGGTTAGGAAAAAAATAGCTGACTGTGGCAACAGGAGCACATCTCAGATGGGGTTTTGCCAGGGCTAGTCAGCATTGGTACTCTTCAAGGTTTTCGTTGGTGACTTGGATAAGGAAATAGAAAATATGCATAGGTTTTTAGGAAATGCAAAGTAAGGAGAGACTGAATTGTTTTGGAAGCTGTGTTTTGAAGTTTTGCCTGACTGGAGGAATAAAAAAAAAAGGAATATAATGTTTTCACAAAACAGAGTGTGGTAAACTGACACCAATAGAACAACATACAAAGACACTTCAGCATCTAAACAGGCAGAAAAATATTTAACAAAATCTAAAAAGGAAAATGAGAGTTTACAGTTTGTGGCCCAAATCATAACTCTGTTCTTGAACAAAGTAATTCAAACACAAGATCTTTGCAGAAACAGTTCACCCCCATCTGACTTCAAAACTCATTTGGGTGCACAAGACTTGAAAATTATTTATTTTCAATCAATCACATTCTGCAAATCTGAGACAGAAGATGCATCCTCATTTGTGAATATCACTGTGCTGAGTGATCCACTTTACAAACCAAGTTGATAGAAACTTCACATTTACTGTTTTTCAAGATATACCAAGCAGCAAAAATTATGCAGAGAATTACAAGATAATGTCCCTTAAATAGGACTTTGCCAAGGATTATAAAATGTAAAAAATAATATAATATTATTTTTATATTATAATAATACAATACTTAATAATAATATAATATAATATAATATAAAATTATAAAACTATAAAAAGTTAAACTACCACACTTAGGGAAAACTCTGTAAGTGTCAAGAGAAAGCACAGACATTTATTTCCAGACCAGGAGACACAGGTCCTGTCAAGCCATTTTTTAAGAGTGGCTTATATTTGCTGCATCTGACGACTGATAGAGATTCTTTTATTTTATCTGAGGAATGTTGGTTGATTTCTGCGTCATTACTGAATTATTGCAATTTTTTTTTTTTTGGCTTCAGCCGTTTCCTGACATTGTACTGAGGAAATGTGGCTTTACTTCCCGCTGGTTAGGGGTTCCAGCAAATCTGTATTTATTTCTGTGACTTTCAGTGTGCCAAATAATCATGTCAGGAAACAAACCTCCTTCCACACGCAATGATATCCATCAACGCTTCATTATTGTAACTTCTGAAATTGCCATGAAATTATGATTGACAAGTCTTATGCTTTTTTCTTTTAATTTTATGTATATTTGTAGCAACTTTCCAGTTGATATTGAGTTTATCACATAAAATAAAATAAAATCTTACAAATGTAAGTGTAAAAATGGTGACCACATGGTGGAGGGCAAGAGCTCACCCTGAGAAATATCTAAAGAGAGGGAGGTGGAGGTCTCTAAGTGGGACCACACCATCCTCGAGTTCCTTTGACATCAAGTAGCCAATTTGACGCATTTTTTGTGTCAGGCTTGAGTATTCCCTAAACTGTGACCCAAAGTCATTAGAAATCCAGGATCTGGATTCAATATATTTTGGTTATCTGTTTGTGCCACCTGTGGGGAATGGCTCTTTTGGAGTCACAATCCCATTACTAGGGAAATTTATACATGGAAATTTGTTAACTGGCAGAAAAA
This sequence comes from Parotia lawesii, assembly GCA_003713295.1. Taxonomy (NCBI): domain Eukaryota; kingdom Metazoa; phylum Chordata; class Aves; order Passeriformes; family Paradisaeidae; genus Parotia; species Parotia lawesii. The sequence goes on along the minus strand of RAHM01000115.1, from coordinate 1,845,944 downwards.
CAGAAGCAAGAATACTCCTGTTCTTTTGCAATTAAATGTTTGCAAGTTCAGTTAAAATGTGCGAAAAACTGTGAGCAAAAGGATGAGCTAAACACTCTCCTAGTCAACAGCCATAACTTTCCATTCCCATGTTTTTAGGATGCATATTGTCATGAAAAAGGCAATTCTGATTCTCTGCAGGTAGATAAGCTCTTCCCAGGCTTCAGTAAGGACAACAGAACACATAGGAAATAAAAGTGGGTTTACCTCAAGGAAAATTTGGTTCATATTCCTCTGTCACAGGAGCTTAAATATGGCAAATGGCCTAGAAAGCACAAAACAAGAAATATTCTCATAACATTTTGTGGGTTTGTTTTATTAGGTCATCAGTTTTGAAGCCACAATATCAGATAAGAGCCTTGACTCCCAGTAGGAAAAGTCTTTTGGCCTTTGTGCTTACCATGGAAAGTTCGAATGTATGAACTGCAGGAGTAAATTGGGGAGAATAAAGAATAAAAAAGGAGAAGACATTTCAAAACGAGGCCAAAGCTCCATTTTAGCAGCATTTTCTATTGCCTTTTGAGGAAAAAGGGGGAAGGTCAAAAACAGCAGGAAAGAGTGAAACATCTCAAAATTGCAGTATTGCTTTTCCTCAAAGAACAGAGGGGTGTGAGGAGGAAGCTAAGCTCTTGGTAGGCAATGTTGTAAAATGTTGAAAATTCTTCTCAGAACTGTGTTTGGCTGCATGTAGAGAAGGAAACAAAGCAGGGCAGAGCACAGAAAACACGAGGCTCATTTACACTGCTTCCCGATTGAGTCTTCCATTTCCTGTCATCCAGCCCTTAATTGCTCCTGGCTTTGACCTTTAATGCAATTCCCCAGCACTAAGCTGATGAGCATCTCCAGACTGACTCAGGAAGCTGTGGGTGCTTCGTGCTCGATTCAGTGCTGGGGGAGCCTTTGGAAGCGCTGTATTTCATCCCAAAATGACCTCGGATACGTTCCGCAGAGTGCACCGCCCGGACAGTGAGGGATGAGCCAACAGATTCGCCTGTGGTGCTGACCTTTGCTTTCCTCCTCCTGAAGTGAAATCACAGCAGGGCATAGCCAGAGGTCCACAGGCACAGAGCAGGCCATTACGGATGAGTGCTTGCTGCGTCCTTCTAGCACAGTTTATCATTCCACTGCTGCAGGAATTCTGGGGTGACTGCAAGTCAGGGAACTTTATTGGAAAGCTGGAGCCCAGCACCTTGCTGCTTACACCTCTCTGTCCCTCAGGGCAATAACTTGTCAATGCACAATGGAGAGGCCACAGAGCACTTCCAGGGGGTCATTATTGCCATCCTAACTCCTCGCTGTCCCAAGGAAAGAACCTGCCGTGCCAGCAGAGGACATAGCACAATATCCATCTGAGACTCAGGCACCTGAAAACAAGTATTAATTGCTGCCTTTTAATTACATATTGCTTTTAACAGAAGAGAGAGAATTGCTGAGTAGTCAGGGCACTTTGCTGTAAGGATATTTTACTGCTGCTGCCGAAGCGCTGTTTCAGTCCCCTGCTCTGACTTAAATCCCTCCGTGACTTCGAATAAGTCGGAGGCTCTTAGTCCTTCATTCCTCCACCTACCAAAACGGGATGATAAAACTTCCTCTGTTCACAGGGGTGGTGTGAGGATGCAGATATTCGTTCAGGCAGCCTCAGCAGCTCATCTGGTGGTGGCACAGAGTCACCCATAAAACGTGGCTCAAGCGAGGCCAATTATTGCCTTCATCTCGGGGCCATATTTATTTCTCCTCGTGACACTGTCCCAGGAAGGCCTTCATGCAAGCCAGTCTAATCCTGGCCATCTCCAATGGCTTTGGGAGGGATTATAATGAAGGAATACAGAGGAACTGCATGGAAAGTACATCTCTATCATCAGTCGCTGCTCAGCTGGTACCATATCACCTTTTCTTTATACAAACTCGTGGTTCCAGCAGAGTTTGTGAGCTTTGTTGAGACACTGAATCTCAGCCACTGAGCCCAAAGCAACAATTCCTTTAGGAGCTGGAGTAGTTCTCAGCACTTGTATTGATTTGGGCTACCATCTTCTGCAGTACTTCAAAAAATCATTATTCCAAGTACTGGAGAGGTGTCTGAAGGTTACAGACTACAGGAAAGTGAATTTGAGTGAAATAAAAGAATCTAGACTGCCTGGGAGTACTGGGAATCATTTAGGTAAGACAAGAAAAAGGTAATTATCTGCCCCAGAAACTTTCCAACTTGCTTCTAGAAAAAAAAAATACAACAGACAGCACAGAGAAGACGTGGAAACAACAAGAAAACCTACATAAAATTCATGCAGTTTGTCACTTATAAATGACACATTTTAGTGATCAAAATTAAAACTAAAAAAAGAAAAAATAGGCTGTACAGAAATTATAAATGGGAATTTATGTGCCTTTTTGAATGCAAGGGAACCCCCATTATTCCCTGTGTTTAAGGCATCTTGTGTGTAACTGCCATGCACTTACTTTACCAAGAGATAAATGTCTACACAAGTAAAAGGAAAATAAAAATCTGGTCAAAATGCCTTGAGCACTGAGGTTATTGTTCTTTCTGCAGAAGACAAAAAAGGCAGTTCTGGCTCAAGCTTTTTTGAAAATAGCCGTGCAGCTTTCCACTATTTACTTTTCTAAAGGTTAATACAGCAGCCTGAAAAATCGTGAATAATTACAGTGAGGGCTGTGTATGCTAATGTCTTCTGACTCATTGACTTGGAGGCCAATAATATTCCTTTTGATTTTCTGGCTTCATTTTCCTGTTAAAGTGTGGATAGACTCCAAAATTACTAATTTACAGATTCGTAGGCATAGTGGGAAAGATTTTAGGCACTTTTATTCAAAGCGAGTAAAATTATTTCATGTGCTGGCCCCTTGCTCTGCTGATTTTTCCGTGGGTATGTGCTTGATAAAAGATGTCACAAAGTAAAGTTCCCCTTTATTTATTGCATGAGAAGTTTAGATAATTTGGGGTTTTCCAGATTTTAGCACGTGGGAGAGGACATTTCTGACCTTGGGGTTTCAGGAAAGCCAACATGGACTTGGACACAGAGCTGGAAAATATATTACCCATGAAGGCATTAATTGTGTTGTATTTAAGCAGCAATTGCTACACTTCTGACATTATACTTTCAGGTTTTGGAACAAATAGGAGCTGTGGGACTCTCTGAGAGGTGGCAGAATACTGCAGGTTCCTCCAGCAACCTTGCCATAGCTCACCTCCAGAAGCTCTTCTTCAGAGCCAGGAATGCAATATGTAGTTCTTGCAAATCACTTTTCATCCCTACATCTTAAATACCAAAAGAGAGATGGCAACTAGCATCAAGTCATTTAAGTGGACATGAAGTCACAATTATATATATATTTTTTTTTTTTTAATTAAAACTGGTGTTCTGGAACACGTTCAGCAGTTTCCAATCCAAGAGAAATCTTGTGAATTTTTCCTGGATGCTTCCACGATGCAGAGAATCCTAAATATGCGTATTCAGGCTCTATCTGCAGTGCCTGTGCCATGATTGCCCTGTGCACCGCTCTGAGGTGATGCACAGAGCCACCACGAGACCCAAGGAACAGACCAGCAAGGAACACTTGGCCAGAAAACATTTTCAGGTCAGGATATTCCCTCAGCAACTGCTGAAAATGTTTCTTGAATTTACAGCTGTGGACATCTCTTGTGAAATTAGTAACTTTGGTTCAGTGACCAAGAGGAGTAGACAGTGTTGCTTAACCTCTCCTTTTGCCTGCTGGAAACCAAACCATATTTATCTCTGACAGCACCCACTGGACTCTTTTGCCAGTGCTAGAAAATTAAGTTGCTTTTCCTTTTTTTTCTGATGACCAGCACAAGGAAAGCTGGGCCTGCACAACTTTATCCTTGTAAAACATTAAAACCTAGAAGCCTTGAATGTCTTTGCATGCTTCAGAAATATTTTCCTTAGTTTGGGGGTTTTTTGGTTGGTTTTTTTTTTGTTTTGGTTTGTGGTTTTTTTGGTTGATTTGTTTTTCAACAAGGGTTGGGGTTTTTTGAGTATTTTTTGAGGTAGTAGCATTATCCCAGATGTTTTAGGACCTCTAGAGGAACCATTTCTAGGTGTTCTAGTGAGTGCTAGGTTGTTAGATTTTATTCTCTTACATCCTTAACATCCAAGCATGAGAAAGGAGAATTTTGAAGCAGGAGGAGAAGACACAGGTGGGAGGACAGAGCAAAATATTCACAACTTCTCATGAAGGGGATGAAACCTGAGGAAAGGTAAAAAAATATCATTTTGGCTAAGAAACACAATTGATGGAGAAACTGTAGGTGCTGAACAGCTGCAGAAGTTTGAAGTGAGCACAGGGAAGTTGGATGCTGGGCCATAGTCCTGGATGTTTTTCCTTCCTGGGATTTACTGCTTGCTCTTCCGTGGTGCAGCAGGGAACTGCTCTGTGTCCCTCCCTGAGCTGCAAGTGGGAGGCCTTTCCCTGCAAACACATCTCTTACCCCCGGAATAACCAGGCAGAAAATACTTTCTTTCAGAGTTTTATTAAAAAGGTAAATAAGTAATAAATAAATGTTAGAACGTGCGAAGAATTACAAATAAGGAAATCAGCTGAAGTCCAAATATTGTTTCTGAATTCAGAGCGCGTAAGGAAAATCTGAGTTTTAGTCAAGGTGCTATTTATAGCTTTTATGTTAAGAGTTTATAGTAGAAATGAGTTTATAATGGAAAGTATGTCAGGTTATGAGTGTGCCAGTACCTTTTCTCCAACAAAATCTAATTTGAGACATTTAAACAGAGGTGTGCGGAGTGGAAGACTAGAGTCAAAAGCTTTTTCACTTTTTTGTCTTTTCTTGTGACCGACCTGAAACCCTTCATAAAATACGTGTGCCAGTCCTTTTATAGTAATAACGGAGGGAATTTCTGAGCTTTTAAATAGCATCTGACTTTGGAGCCTTTGATGTCCCAGCTGTGAGATAGAGGTCACACACTAACTCAGACAGTAATTGTGAGGGGAGCTGCACAGCCACTGCCACCCTCAGTTCCTCCTCTGATTTGGGCTTCCCCTTTTGCTCTCGCTCTGCTCTCAGGAGATGGGATCTGTTGCAGCCACCCCCTGCTTTATTCTGTTCTGTGGGTTTGAATGCAGACCTGACTCAGTCTCCAGCCCTGCTCCCTGACTTGTTTCAGCAGGGAACCTGCAGTTGTGCTTTTACCCTCACTGCCACAACCTAGGCTAGAGTCTGCTTCACTCAGTGTGGGATTTATACACCCGGAGCTGTGTGACACCTGAGGAGGAGCTGTCTTCCCTTGGATAATCCGTGTGGACCATAATGAGAACTGAGGTCCCAGTCAGATGCTCAACAATTGTTCTTCTCCACTCCCCTCCCAGCTCCTCACCCACAATCTTGGAATAAAAAAAATAAACTTGTTTTGTTGCCACAATTGCTGTCCCCTTCCCGTGGCAGAGAAGGTATCACATTTCTTAAATGGATTTTCCCCTGCAGCGCATCTGAGACACTGTGACTCCCTGAGACCAAAATGCCTCTGGTATCTGAAGGCAGGGATTGTTCCATCCTGACACCAGCAAAGATCAAAGCCAAATGCCCCAAGTTAGTCTGGAAGCGCGAGGAAAATGGTCCTTACTCTGCATTTATACAAAACAGATCCATGACTGCACCTCAAAAGATGTGTCGTATAAATCTGAGATTAAAACAGCAGGGTTCAAAGGCGTTAATTCTGTGTAGTGTAATCTTTTAGTGGCACGTTGGAGGTGAGAAATTTATCTTCCTTGAATGCAGGGTTTATGTGCATGCTTTTATGTCTGTGTCAGATCTAATTAGAGCAATGACCTGATTTTTTTGGGAAGAGATTTCTACTGTCTACAGCCTTTCCAGTGAGACTGGATTACTAAAAAGCTCATAGATTATATTTATGCTTCTCAGATTGTTTCATTTTGGTGCTATGAAACTGCTTTTAAAATATTATCCATTCCTCAAATTGACCAAAAGACGGGAATATTTGCTATGGTTGCCATCATGTATCACCTAATGGAACCATATTTGCTAATTTTCTGTTGTCAGTGATATTTTCTTTACTACTTTTTGCTGTGTTAGCAGATACAGCCCCTAAAATGAGAAGCTTTTCTCCCCTTGGACGTGCAGTTCCTGTGAGAATGTTAAAATAGCTGTTCTGCATGGATAACCCATTTAAGAAACAGATTAACCACCACAAACTTTCAAGTTTGAAGGAGGGGTGGGCATGGATGTTGCATCTGGGGTCTGCTCAAGCCCATCCTGGGAGACTCCAGTCCCACAGAACAGAAAGTTAATAGTTTATAAGTAAGTATTCACTTTCTGCCTGGGACCCACAGTAACTGCACAAGAAGTCATTCTTTCTTCAGGGCAGACAATAACATGTCTTGGCGTTTCAAGAGTGAAAAACAGAGGGAAATTATTTTCTTCTTATTTATTTTTTGTGTTTGATAATTTCTCTCCTTGTCCCAGGCGGGCTTCTCTAGCGAGAGGATGAACAAATTCCTGAGCACTGGTCAGTCTTTCCAGCTCTTACTGGTGCAGTCAGAAACATATCTTACTTTATCAGGGTGTTATCAGCAACCAAAGCTGTGAGGGCCATCCATACATATGTAACATACCAATAAACACGTGCTTTCTGAAATGAGAGTTCACTTTGCTCACCAACTGCTACCAATTATGCTCCTGGAGGCTTTTTTTTCCCTCTTGCAGCTATGCCCACACCAGGGCTGACCTGTCAGCATCTCCCCATCTATCCAGCTAAATCAACAAATCCTCTCTAGTGTAGATTAAACTTAATTAGGGATCAGCACAGCTCCCAGTTCTGTTAGGCAGCCCTCAGGCTGGGAGGTGGAGCTGTGCTGGGGTTGGTTTCTGGGGGCCTTCACTGAGATAGGTCTGGGCATTTGGGGTTCTTTTTTTTAACCCCTGCTATTTGACTCTTTAAAAACCCTGCCCTGGCAAAAGAGAACAGCTGGAGAAGAGCATTTAGAGTGCAAACCCAGACATTTGGGTGTGAGGGAATCCGTGCCTTTGGCCTCTGAGAGAGAAACGAAACTGAGCTGACCCCACAAGATTTAAAATCCTGGTAAGTGAGAGATCCTGGAACAGGGTCCCATGCCCCGTGTGCTCTGCAGTTTTCTGTAGCTTGGGAAATTTATACATGTCACCGAGATGAAAGCTGGCCTAAGTACAAGTCAGTATCTCAGTTAATTCATTTGATAATTTATGGTCCTGGTAGAAAATCACAACCCTAGCTTCTAAAAGTGATAAGGAAATGGTAAGCCTTGATGATGCACAGATCCCTCATGGTCCAACAAATACGTGTGGTAGGTGATACTACACGGGGTGTGGAGAAAAATGACAAGTGTTCCACAGTACTGACTGTGGAGCATCTGAGAAGAAATGAGCAGAAATACCGGCTTTTCACGGAAATCCTCATCCCATCCTCCTGTTCTCCCCTCTTTCCTTTGGGGCAATGCAGGCTAGTGGCAACAATCCCTACCATTAGCACACCAAAGGGGAAACCAATCCTTTTTCCAAAAGCAGCACTTTGGGGCAGGGATTCTCCTTTCAGGCAGTTTTGGAGATGCATTGTTTCCAGGGCATTTCAGTTCCTCACCCCAGGCCACAGTTTTAACAGCCCTGTTTGCAGTGAGTGGAGCTTATTATGGAGATTCTCCCATTTTCTCTGGGGCAGGACTTTGGTGTAAAAGCTCAGTGAAGCTTTGGTAGCTGAAAAAAAACCCACCAAAGAACAGAGAATGGCTGTGTCAAGGCAAAAGTCAGCCGTGCCCTGTGTCCAGTGATCACCTATGATTGCTTGAGGAAAGAATATTTATTCCAAAAAATTGGGCAGGAGGAGTGCAGACCTCCTGTCTCGTGTATCTTTGTAGGAGACCCCTGTCTGTCGCAGGGATGTCACCCTGCAGAGTGCGACAAGCCCTGCCTCAGGAGCACAGCTTCCCCTCAGGGCTGAGGATGTGGACTGGGGGGTGTTTAAAGCCCTGGCAGGTGCTTTTGGAGAACAGGGAATAACGTCTGTGAAGCTGAAAAACAGCCTGCATAGTCCTGAGGACATGAAAGCCCAGACAAAAGCCTGGTGTTTATTCGGGATGGCTGTAGGACTGCTGATCCCTGAAATTAACTAACTTTGGAGGAACTTGCAAAAAAAAAAGTAAGTGAATCCTATCAATTTGCCATTAATTTAGTCTTTGAAACACAACTCATTTTCAGCCTACCAACGTGGGTATTCTTGTTGACTAAGCAAGCATACGGCCTTGTCTGGCTTAAACCAAATCAATACAATTTCCTTGTTAATTGAGTTTCCCAGTTCAGAGACTGTCAAGAAAACCTGCTCTTGGGTTAATGTTTTGGTTTGGCTTGCTTGAGGTTTTTTCTGAAGTCTGCACAGGTTTACTTTATCTTAAGGACTGACCAAGAGCCAGCAGATATTGCTGGCAGACAAAATTAAGTCTCAAGCCAGTTCACTTACCAATTACATCGATGTTTTTTTTTAAATGCCTTCTGTTTCATGTTGCAGCCCTACAAATTAAAACCCGTCCTTGGACTTCGGTTGTCTCAATCTCTGTGTATACCAAACCCAATTCCCTCTTGTTTGTGGTTTTCCACATATTCTTTTTCTTAATATACCCTAATATATTCACTTTCCTGCAGCAGAATGTGCTTCCTGGGTGTAGACTCTTCAGTCATGTCTTCCTACGTCTGAATATACCTGAACCTAAAGTATGATGCACCTTTGTAACTGTGCAAGGTGCACTAAACTGCCTGCTCTGCAAGCCCTTGTGCTTACATGGCTTAAGAGGTTTTTATTTGCCGTGATAGGTTCTGCATCATGATTTTATCCAGCAGTTGCAAATCGTCCAGTTAATTCTCTCCTTTGCATTTGCTGAAATTTGCTCAGACCACTGTGGTTTGCCATGACGGGGATGCCACACCAGGGCAGTGCACTCAGGGGAGTTCCTGCATTCTTTTTCATTTTACACCTTTGATTTACAAACGTGTCCTGAAATTATCTTTATTTTCACAACAGTCACTCTTAGTGGTCCGGAGTGGAAGAGGAACTGCCATTTTCCTCTCTTTCTGCCACACCTCGGGGATGTAAGGTCTGTCTTCTTCTTCACGTTTTGCTCATAACCACTGCAGCAGGCAGGGAGAAACCTCCTGCGTGACCAAGCACTTCAGCAGCCAAGCCATTTAAGCCAGCCACAAGTGCCTCCATTTCATTTGCAGATATTTAATGATCCTTATCAGGGGGAACAGCTTTGCTGCTTAAAGCAAAGAGTCCACTTAGGAAATTACTGGAGTCAGATACCGTGAGAGAAGTCCCAGGGATGAGAAAGGTGCTTTGCTGGCAGTGCTGAGTGTTACTGGGAACAGGTTTGTAGCTCTGTATGGATCAATAGGAAGCTCCACCTGAGTGTGTTGTATTGTGTCATTAATAGCATCAGCCAGGAGAGTTTGGACCTGCCATGAGGGGGAAGAAAAAGATTTCTGCCTGAAGTAGGAATTGATTGACCTACTTATATTGAGGTTTTTGCCAAAAATCAGGTATACAAAAACAAACAAAAGGGTTCCCCCGTGTCATAACCTAGTCCTTTCCTATCCACATTCCACTTCATCCCAGACAGTTTTTCACAGGGCAAGCAAGTTCTGATTTAAAACTAGCTATGTTTCTCTCTTCCACTCTAAAATGTCTTTATGAAGGCTGTGAAGTTTTTCTACAGCTTAAAATTATATCATTTCCACTTTGAGCTTATTTATGGCCCCACCAGTTCTGTTCCCAAGTCTTAGCTGAAATATTCTTTAGCTTCCCTGGCATTTACTCTCTGATATATTTATAGAGAGCAAGCATATCCTTACTGAGGTCTGTTTTGCCAGACCAACCAAGACAAGCTCTTTTGGCCTCCTCTTGTAAACAGGTTTTCCTTTCCTCTGATTGCCCCAATAAACCCTTGCCTGAATGTGCCCCACTCTAAGCCACCTCCTCCTCCTCCCAGGGGACCAGGAACACGGGCAGTCCTCATCTAGACACGGAACTTTTCTGGTGTGATCTACCTGTAGTGAAGCTCTCCTCCACTGCTGGCACATTTACTGTTCACGTGCCGCGAGCAGCCACTCCCTCACAGATGCGTTTCTGCAGCACTGCCTGTTTGCAGCTTCAGTTTTCAAATTATTCTCCTTTCCTCTGGAGTCCAATAAATCCTTTTCCTATTCCTTTCTAGCGCTGTTGTTAACTTACTTAGTTCAAAGTGCAGAACTGCAGTCTCTCTATGTCAGTATCTGCAACTGCAGATAGAGAGAGTCTGGACCCTTGAAAAAATACTAATTTCTGTCATCTTTCTCACATCTGACTGACCAAAGCTGACTGTGTAACTCTCTCTTAGCATTGCTGTAAACCAGCAAAGAACTTTTTTTTTTTTTAATAAATGAGTCATGCAATTTTGGACTCAAAACAAAAAGTGGTTCTCAGACCATAGTTTGAATGTGTTGTATCCTCCTTATTGTTGATTCTTTTGTAAACCAAGCCAAAAAAAAAAAAAAAGTAAAAAAAGAAAGGTGTATGCATAATATTGAGGTGACATTGTTTACTTTTATTAAAGTTTGAAAGGGTTGCCTTTATTCGGAAAGATTTTCCTACAAACATCCACAGTCTTACAAATGTTTATTATTTGTTTTCAGTAGAATTTAGCTAACAAGACTTTAACTAAACAATCATATGACTCATGTGTTTTTCCAGTATTCTCAGGCCTAGTATACTGCAATAAAAAGATACTTAAGAAAAGCAGGGATGGGGGGCAAATGGTACAAGTGGACATCTGAATGTTTTCCTGTGTGTAAACATGTGGTCAGCTATCACACAGGGCCTCAGAATGTGGAAATGGGTGGTGGTTTTCAGTGGTGGGCTCGTGAAGAAGTCCACTTCTGTTCTAGGCACTGATAAAGTCTCATTGCAGCAATGCCACAGCTCCTCCTAACTCTGAAAATACCCATTTCCACCATACCCTTTGAGGAACAAAAAGCACCGTCATGGTGTCACCTCTAGGGAGCTTAGAAACAGAAAACCAACCCTCCCCACCACTTCCACCTTCCCCTGAGGTCCCACACGAAGGGTGGAGAGGGCAGGGTTGAACTCATGTCCCCCCACAGCCTGAACCCGTGGCCTAACCCCTAGACCTCGCCCCTCTTTAGGGCAACTGATCTCAGTAGAAGGTATGTTTTGCCATTGATTGCAGATTAATTAAATTAACAAAATTGCCGAAAGAGTTGTGCTTTCACAAGTGATCCCCATCTGGCTTTGATCTGGCTGCACCCCCAGCCAGTTCTTCACCACCACATATCCAAGGAAAACTCGCGTACCTTTGCAGCAAGAAGCAGATCTTTGATGAAAACTGTGCTATTGTAAAGTTAAAGTGTTTACCTTCTCAGAACCAATGATCTAATGGGGACTTGCATTGGCAACGTGGAGCAGCAATTTGAAAAAATGCGGGGCGTTATACCATCGTTATTATTTCTTTATGAGAGTGAGTAGCTTTTTAAAGTCGTTCTCAATGACATTGAGAGTGCAGGCAGTGCAATTCTCAGACCACAAGACAAAAAAAAAAAAAAAAAAAAAAGAGGGAGGACAGGACCAAGTTGTCATGGATGGCTGGACAAGGAGTCCTGTTTTATGCTTTGCACCAGGATCCATGACAAAAATATTTTACTGCTGGTAATTCCTTACAGCAGGCTGGCACCAGCTCCCTCTCAGGAAGTCTGGCAGTGCATCTGTTCTCTCATAGAGTGGCACCCTTGAAGGATGTGAAGGCACTGTTAAATGTTTTTAATTTTAATTTTTATATTGCCTGTACCGCCAGCTTGGCTGGGGACAAGGAATGAGGAGTCCACCAAATTAAATGTGAGGCAGTCACAAAGGAGGTGCTGCACCTCCCCTGGAGAAAACAGAGGGCATCTGGCCTGTTTCCAGATCTCACAGCATTAACATTACATGGACAGTTTCTTGACATTCCCATGACTTTTACAATATTTCCTGAGCAAAAAGTGTAAGACCACATTGTAAGTGGTGATCAGATCACTCGGTTTGAGCGACCAAAAAAGCTTGAATGAGTTTGGAAACCAGCTGCCTGCAGTGACATGTGATTTATAGAAAGAGTGTCAGTTCTCCTGGCTTCTTTTGGATTCATTCCTTTGTGCCACATTTCCAGAACAGAAACTTTCTCTGTCCTTGTAGGGTGGTTGAGGCTTTTTGGTGTTTGAGGCTCGTTTTGTTTTCCACGTGCAGTAGCAGTTTTCCCACCAAGGACACGCGCGCACTCGGTGGGAACTGGAGAAGGTTTAGACTGTGTAAATTCACCTTCTAGGTCTGCTTCAAAGCCCCATCATCATTTCAGTGACTGGGAGGGCATGGGAGGCCTCTGTGGGGAGACGTGGCATGGGTTATAGGAGGGATGGGCAACCACTCACCACAGAAAACTATGAAATGGGACTACTAGTTAGAAAAACCTAATTCTTGTCATCCTGGGCACTGTGCCTGGCAGAGTTTAGAGAGTGGTGTTGCTTTGGTGCTCTATAACCTGAAAATTGCTAGTGGGAACTAAAAACCCTAGAGCCTCCCTACTCAAATGTCCCAGTCTCATCTTAATTAATTAAATTTTAAAAATGTCCACTATGCTTAATGGGCTTTGAGCACCTTCTTTGCCTTTTCATTGCACACAAAAACCTCAACAATTCTGCCTGACTGATTAGAAAAGGTGGGTGGATTAGATTAACCATTCAATTTAAAGCATGAAATCTGGCACAAGGAGTTCAGGCACAGAAAGGCAGTTCAAGCTCCCAGAGACAGCAATCATAATGATAATACTTAATAATATAACCACATAATCAAATAAAATGAGGGAGAGAGATCAAGTTTTCTTACTGACTCCCAGTGACCTCCAGGTTTGCATGCTCAAGAAGAGCTTTTTGCTGAAGAAGATGTCAGAATACAAACACAATCTGTCTGCAGAGACAGCTCTCAATTTTTTTGAAGGCCACTGATAGGCGGAGATTGCAGTAAAAGCAATCTTCTCTAATGGAAGGGACTGCAAAAAAAAATGTCCCATTTATAAAGCAAAAAGCAGATTTACCTTTCTGTGTTATCAAAAAACACCACCCTGAATACTTCAAGCAAAACCATCCAAATTCCTGAACTAAAAACACATTTATACAGACCATTATTAAAAATAAAAAAAAACCGAACAAGCAAAAATACAAAAAAAAACCCCAAAAACAAAACAAAACAAACCCCCAACAACAAAAAAAACCTACTGGAGGCACTGAGTGATCAGCATTCCTTCCAGGGTCGATCTTAAAGCACATTTTCTTTATCCCTGGTTGTATTAAACCTAGAGTACCAAATTTTCTAGACCACATGTCCTTGACTGTACCCTACAAATGACGACAGAAGTGCTGTTACCCCCTGTTTCTGGAATAAATTCCATATTTAACACAAGGCGGGCACTTCAAAGACCGTAAGGACATTTTCTTTCTCTCTGCAAGCAATTTATCAGCATTCCTCCCGAGGAATTAATGGGCTGCAGGGGATTCCAGATGTCTTTGGGCTGTCATGCTGCTTTTGCACTGAGCTGTTCTGCCCACGGCTGGAGAGCCACGATGACAACCTGTTCTCCAGACAGCGACTGTCTGCCACCTTAGATGGCCCCAAACCTCACACAGGCTCACAAATTGCCTTAAATGCTGGAGTACCGTGGGAGAAGGAGGCCTTGGAATGCAATCTTTAAGCCATCCTAATAGAGAATATAAACATTATCATTCCTATGCCACCAATTGCTCTTTCTTTTTACCACGGCACCAGCAAATTTTATTTTGCACGAACAATTTAGCTCGGGGACCAGTCTGCTGCATCTGTCCTGCCTCAGTTCCATCACCCTGGAGGACTTTTTCAAGGAGAAAAACTTGTCTTCTTAGCAAAATAAGTGAAAAGCAGGATCCAGAGCGGGTGTTGTCAGGGTAAACATGGCAAGAAGTGGTTTTTCATTAGATTTGGTGAGCTGAGGTCTCGAGTCTGCAGCTGGAAATGAGTGTTTTACTTTTGCCTTTGGAGAATGGAAGATTTCTGGAGGAGATGGAGGCTATTCAGAAACAAAAATGAACGGACAAAAGGCATCCGAGGTCCGTCGAGCACACACCTGCCTTGCACGGGCCACGCTGACGCGGTACGAACTGACTGTGACGGTTCTCTGGCCTCCTGAGCGGAACGTAAACACTTTACACACAGACACAAGGGCTCAGGTGTCCACGATCCACAGCTGAATTCCGTTCTCGTGGTTTGACTCCGCTGCCAAAACACAGGCGTTTACGCACACGCGGATAAGATCCGGTCTCTAGGAGCCTTGGGACGGAGCAGAAATCTGTGTAATCAGCTGGACTGAGGTGTTCTGCTCCAACCCCCCAGATTTAAGGAAAGCTGCTGAAGGGAGTGTGTGAGTACTGCCTGGACTGGTCTTCCTCCTGTTCTATTACCCACCAGAAGAGTCTAAAGATGAGAGGCCCTTCATTACTACTGCTGGCTCTCTCTCCCTGGAAATACATGTATTTTGTTCCATTCATGGATATTTCTCTCTGCTTAACACCAGCTCCCAGATGGATTCAAGCTCCACAGAGAGGAGCCTGTAAAGGCTGATTTTGTACAATAGGTTTGTGCATGGGTGTGATTAGTCCACAGATTTGGGGTTATTTCAACCCCAAGATTGATTTTATTGTTTCTGTTGTCTGGTTTAGATGCCACTGATTCCTTTACTTGCTGGCTGTCTCTGTACTAGATTTAGAATACTCCACAGAAGGGCAGAAAGTTATATTAGGAAGTCCCCTGGAGCATCTGCCCAAGGAGTTTGGGTTTCTTTTGTGCCCTTTTGTGTTCAGGTTTCCATGGGTCTTCCAACTCAGGGAAAGAAGCATTTGATATAAGACATCATCACTGCTTCACATCAGACAAAAACTAACTCCTGTGAGCAAAAAATCCTTCAGTTTCCACAGGCTTTTAACTACTGCCAGAGAGAGAATGTTGAGGCAGGAGGACCTTGTCCTCACACAGTGGATGTTTGCATGTTGTGTGGCTAGACAGCAGCTGCAGAAGTAAATAAGGTATTAAAAAATGGTGATTAATGTCAGAACTGCAAATCCTATCTGAGAATGAACGGTTCTTGAGAATTTAAACACTGAATGTACAGTGACCTTGAGCATTTCCCTGAGCCTTGCGGTTCTCCCTTTAAAACTGCTTCCCAGGTTCTTTGTGTCCCTGTCCAGGGAGACAGCAGATTCATAAACTGCAGTAATTGAAACCAGTGTTAATTTCTTCAGTATGACTAATCTTTACCCTTTCTTACCCAAAAAAAAAAAAAAAAAAAAAAAAAAAAAAAAATCACTTACTCCCAGCCAAGATTCTATTAATTTTAATATGAAAACATCCACACCTATCATGTCTCCCCTGAAGTCCTCCCAGCCTGCTGCAGAAATGGAGTCTGACTTCTATTGCTTTGGCTAGAGGCTGAGGACGTGAATTCCTCTGATTAATTGCTTTTTGGATAACCTACAAAGCACCAGGGGTCAGACTCTTGGCCTGGCAACATTGTCTTGGCTCGGTGCCTCCGCTCCCATCGTGGGGAATCCCAGGAGGAGAGTGGCACCAGCTCGTTCCTCACTTCAGGCACACACATTTTCTCAGCTGCTGCTACGAATGGCACGGTCTCTGCCTATCAACAAATCTAAAGTGCGACCATCCTGGGTAAATCCCCCCCTCCCCCCAAAAATGTGATGATCTGCAGCCACGAGGTTGCCGTGTCTGTGGCATGTGAGGTTGTTCAGGGAGAAAAACTTGAGGAAAAGGAAAAGCAGAACTCCAAATCATCACTAGCCTGCCTCTCATCCTGCCTATGTGATGCTATCACATAAACTCTCTAGAGCAGGATCATGTTTGCCTGGGGGTGCAGGTAAACATCCCTAAAAGGTGTATCCTGCATCCTGAAATTACTGGTTCTGGAAATCATCACCCGATGGTGCTGCACGGAGGCATCTCCCCCATCAATTTAAGGGGACTTAGACAAGGAAGGGAGGCATGTGTGGAGTTCTCCATCCATGTTGCCAGAAGGTGAATCTTTCTCTCTCCTCAGCAGAGCCTCACCCCCTGTGCACACAGTGCTTGGCAGAGATGGGGCTGCTGTCCCCAGGTAAAGCCCTGTGACTGTTTCTTTTCACTAGTGCTCCAGAAAAGGGCAGATTTGTGGAAAGAAATAAAGGCAAAATGCCAATGAGCTGTTAAGGCACTCCCAGGGCAGGTCTGCAGAGTCCCTGTGGGCTTTTCCCTCACTGAGAGAGCCCAGGAGCTTTTGCCTCCAGCGTAGGCTTCAAGCTGCAGTTGGAGATGGGAACACTCCCACAGACCTTGCCTTCCAAATCAAAGCTTCTCTGTTAAACAAACAGTGTCTAAATCAATAAAAATCATGAATAAAAAAAGAATTGTCAGATGTCAGCCAACAGCCAAAAAAAAAAAACCCCACCTCAGACCCCAAACCTGAAGCATTTTCCTCTCTGAGAGGGGACACTGGTGTGGGGTTTGTGGGGGACAGAGCAGAGCGGTGTCACACGAGTGTGCCCTGCTCTGCCAGGCAGCCTGGCCAGCGGGGCCACCAGCCAGGAGGAGCACCTTGTTGCCCCAGGGTGACCCTCCCCGAGGCCAGGCTCGGGCTGATGTGCTCTAGAGGGAGCCACATCTGTCCTTGCTCTCCCCCATGGAGGTCACCAGCCTCCCAAGCTTTCCAGGAAAGAGGGAGTGGCCGCAGAGGCTTGAGTTACTGAGCGTGGACCACCTGGGACAGAGAGTGCAGCCAGCACTTGTCCTACCTCTAGGCACTCCAAAGGAAGGATTAAGGGATGCTGAATTGGCTCTGAACTCCCACACAAACTGGCTTTGAAGAGATGGAAGGGCAGGCAAGTAACGTGCATGTTCTGATAGGGAAAAATGGCAATAGCATTTCTGCGTTTCAGTCTGCAGCAGAGGTTGGTCCAGGTTACAATATTTAGATCTAGACTTGAAACACTTCAGGGTTTGTGTCTGTTTGGGGGTCGGGGGCTGCTTTCAAAGCTCACACCTTGACCCAGGTTTTGACCGAGTACTCTGCAAATTTTATGTGTTTCTAGCTCTGATAGAGAAAAAAAGGAGGAAAGAATTATCTCTTTGCATTTGAGAAAAATTGTATTAATAATGCCACCACTATTCGATGACGGGGTGAGGGGAAAATCCTACTCTCTTGAAAGGCAAAGCTGGGAAACAGCTACCTTTAATTTCAAGGAATCAGACTCGTAAAAATTACAGCTACAAAACACAACAGCAGCCCAAACCCTCCACATAAAACCTCTTGTATTTTATGCCTCCTTTTCTATTTCAGGTCCTCATTTGCCTAATTACTTCTCAGAGGCTGGCAGAGATTTTCCCTGCAGCGCTGAGCTCTGCTGACTGCAGAGACCCTACCTGGCACACTCAGTTAGTGCGTCAGCATTCTAGGTGGAAATGAATGAAAAATCAATCAGGGCAACTGCAGTGGTAGCATATTCAACTCTAACCTACTTTGTGCATGGTTTCAAATATTTCATTGTGTGTTTAGGTGTCTTTTAAAATGGTAAGTGGATCTGAAGTAAAATTGATCTTCCTAGTCAGCCTAATAAATGTTTTGTCATCTTTACGGCTTAGCTGGAGCAAATTTGCCACCCTGACTGCTAAGTTAAACTGCAGACTTGATTGAAATGCCAAAACCTACAAGAAGATAGTTTCAATCTTGAAAACCTATCACCAGCAGATTGCATCATGCAGTGGATATAGATACAGTGATAGAGCTGTGACTGTTTTAATTCTATTTGCAGACCAGATCTAGAGTAGGTCTGGAAAATCAAAAGTACATCAGAACCTCTTTTGAAGCATGAGTACTGCTTACTGTGTGGTCTTGCAACGAGTTTGGCTTAGGAATATTTGTCTGTGCACTTTTATTCTTTTGTGTTGCATTTCTGCATAGGCAGAGTTAAATATGGATTGCCAGTTTCATTTAAAGTCTGCAATAAGAGGGTCCAATACTCATGGCTAAAAAATTAGCAGCTGTTGTAACTTCTTTCAGCTGAGTGGGTTCAATACATTAAAAAACCCTCCTAAGATCACTGCTCTAACAAGTTGTGCAGTGCAACACTCTGCAAGGTTTCCAAAAACTCACAATCCTCTTCCTATGTGATGCCCTTACAGTGAAGAAGATTCTTTTGGCTGTAAAGATGAAGAGTCTACTTTTTCTGGTGCTGATCTCTGTCTGTTGGGCTGAACCTCACCCTGGCAACTCAAGCCTGGAGCATGAAAGAATTGTTCACATTCAAGGTAAGGAAATAAGTGAGAAAATATTGCTGATAAAAAGTGAGTGAATATAAATAAAATAAATGAGAAAATATTGCTCATATTGCTGAGCTAAACAGAATAATGTGCTTAATGATCCTTATTTTTTTTTTATTTTTTAATGCTGTCACATTGTTCTTTAAATATTTGTATTACTGGGGACCAAACGTTTTCTTTTCTGGTTCTGTTGCATTATTATTGCTCCTAAGGAAAGTAAAAAAAAAGAAAGTTGCACTGTTTAATGGCACTTAGTCACAACCTTGCAAAGGTTAGTGAGTAAAGTACAGCATGATTTAAGACAAAGAGAAAAAGCATGCATCCTAAAGTCATAAACAACTGCAGTGGGTTGAAATACCTCAGTTTATTGTGGAATAGATTTGGTTTTAAGAGGTCTGTCATACACAGTTCTCCACAGTACAGAAATTTATTGCTGTGTATTATTTTAAAAGGCTGAGCACATCAGAGATCATACTTGGGCAATGTAAATCAGGAAAAAAAAAAAAAATAAAGTAACTTACCCCAAAAGAAATGTGCCTTTCCTCATACCTTTAATTCACACTAAATATTATCCTGGCCTTCTGCATAATCCTGTTTGGCTCATGTTTGAGTCCCAGAGATTACAGCTGTGGCAGGGTTTGAGTCTGCAGCACAATGCAGCTGTTTTTTCAGTCCCAGCTCCAGTCGTTGAGGGTTATCCTGCATAAGAAGAATCAGGGGGTTTATGCAGTAAGGACAGGCAGAATGAACAGGGATTTTCCTGCTTGCACTCCTATCTTCCTTGAGCCTGGCTAAAATTAATTTTGCAAAATTAAGAAGCACAGAATTGCTGTCCTCTCTCCCTCTCTCTCTCTCTCTCTCTTTTTAAAGTTTGATTTCTTCCTCTCAACAGCCAGCAAATTGTGCTGTTTGAGTGTTTGTGTAAATATGAATTCTCAAGCTAGAGCAGGTTACCAGGGAAGGCTGAGCTTTTAGGAGTTCACAGGAAAGCCACACAAGTTAAAGGTACCCTGCACCTATTAAAGAGGGATTGTCAAGGTCAGACAAGGAGTAACAGATAGCAGCTCTGCCTCTGAGGAGACTCCCAGGATGAAGGTCAAATGAATGTGTGATGTCAAAATGAACTGCTCTGAGATGATGAACACTTGTTTCCCAGGGCGAATTGCAAATCAGACATCAATGTCTAATAAACACATTCTTTTGCCTCTCCTTCTATAACGCAGCTTTGTATCTCTGAGCCTTATCTTTTTGGAAAATTAAATTAGTGGAGTAGTCAGCACTTTAGTGTAAATCACAAGTCATGCATGTCAATTATTACTAACCCAAATGGCTCAAAGCTGGCAGGAGTTTCGAGGTGAACCATTCTGCCTCCCCATGAAAACTCACCTGTACCTCAAGTTTGTTCCCTCAAGGAAAGCTGGATAAAGATTTAAATGTGAGCACTACCACGAGCTCTGAACACCAGCTGGCTCAGGCTCTGAAATACACAGGCAGACCACAAATCAAAGAGGCTGGAACTGCTTGGGACTTGGCATTTTTGCTCCTGGTTTTTGCCATTCCTCTCTGCACTGTGGAATCCCACCAGGGCTGGGATCCCTCTCTGCCCAGCGCTGCGTAAGCAGACACAAATCCCACACCTGGAGATGGGATGGAGATCGGGGAGCACCGTGGAGCTGCTGTGTTGTACCTTCATACAAAAGCTGGTGTTTTATCACATTAACAAATCCAGCATCCCTCTCCACAGCTGAAATCTGAGAGGTGTGTAGCTAAACTCGTCCTGGGCCGCGTGCCTGGGAATGCCTTGGAATTACAAAAGGTGTGTGAATGTTGTGTATTTAAATGCTTGCACAGAGGCGAAAGGGATTTCCTGAGGCAGAGAAGGAACCTGTGCTATATCTCCCATTCTTTACATCACGTAATCTCCTGTAGGCTGAGTTTAAATTTTTAAAAAGCTGGGTTTCAGATCTCCTTACTGCAAAAGAGTTCTGCACCCTACTTTTCTGATATGGAAAACACCCTCCTAACTCTCTGTGTTTATTTTATGGTCTTATTCTTCTCCTGCTGTTGTCCTTTGGCTTCCATTTTTTTCTTCTCTGAGGTTTGCTTTAAAACATTAATAAGACAACAATGTAGCCCCACAGCTATCACTGGAGTGTACTTTTCCAAATTCTTCTCTAAGTGTAAAACCTCCTGATTACTGTGCCAATTGGGTCCTGTAACCTGATAATGTCAGGAATTCACCTTTCCACTGGTTCTCATCCGAATTCTTACTCCTTGAGTGCACCCAGCCAGGACTTTATTCCAGATAAAATCCTCGTTTGGCCTTAATATTTCTGTTTTCCAGTTAACAATGCCTTGTTCTTCAGACCTTGGATCAAATTTGCTGTTCCCAGCTGTGCTGCAGTGATGATCAATAGTCTGTGGTGATAGGCAGTATTTAGCAGCCAGTCTCCCTCACTGCCACTCGAAATTAACAAGTACAAGCTTTATACCAGTAATTCTTCATACTAGACCTTAAAAACCTGGGCTGTGTATTCAGCATTAAATGTAATCCTACTTTTTCTGCCCTTCTTTCTTCAAATATTCTAAATATCCACTCTCCTCCCTTCAGTGCTGCCTAATGAGCCCTGTGAAAATTTTATTAATCCAAAAGTCATGATTACTGTATAAGGTAAAATTAGTGGAAATATTAAAGAAATTGTAACGAAGGCAGCTCACTTTTTTCGTACATTTTTCCATATCACTCAATTCCCTAAGCTCCAAGCAAATGATACATCACATTCCTCAGCCTTGTACATTTGGTTTTATTATGCGTCTGATGTCAGCTTACCATGACTTTCTTTGGTGGGTATCTGCTTCATCTTATCCCTCTTTTCTTGTACTGGCTGTATTCTTTTTGTTCAACAATTCTCCTTCAAAAGTTGCTCTAAAGTCCTGTTTGCTGCTGAGGTCAGACTAATTGTCTGGTTGATGGTTGAATTACTTTCTTTATTTGTTATTTTCTGCTATATTTCTTCTGTGTTTGTTATTTTGCTGCTGTCCAGGAACACCTGGTAGTCTGTCCTAAAGTGACAGACGAGGTCACACCTCGACCATCAGGTTTGCCACACCCAGTGCCAGTGGGTCTGGGTACCCCAACTTGCTGTGTGAAATCTCCTGACACCTCTCTCAAACTCAGTATTTGTCAACCAGAACAAACAGTATTTCATAAATTTTATTGTTCTGCAGTTTGCTTTCATGGACACAGAGCTCTGCTTTTCAAATGTCCACTCTCTGGAAAACAGTTTTTCTTTATTTTTACTAAACACTTTGCCAATCTCTAACACTGCAGTAGACACAGTTCTATGTTCTCTTTTAAATACTTCAATTTTTCTCAGAAATTATTTGCTGGTTTCATCAACAGCTCTGTGTCCTGCTGGCAGTGTCACTTCTAGCTCCTGGTTCTCTCCTTGTTGGCCAATACACTCAATTAGGACCTGAGCAAAATTTCTCATCTGTGAGACAGTTTTACCTCCCTACTTTTCACAGTATTTTCATCTCATTTCCTCCAGCCCAATTGCTTTGTTTATATATATTTTTTTCTCCTTTTGGGTTTATTCCAATACCAATGCACAAAATTTATAAAATATCTAAAGCTGTATTTTATGTCTTCTGTGGCTTTATTTTCTTTGCTGAAGCCTGTGGTGGATTTCATGGATTTGGTCAGGGTGCTTTGTTATCCCAGCCTGTTTGACCCTATCCCCTTCCCCTGGCAGTTTGTCATTCCAGTCTCACTTTTGGGGATTAAAAAAAAATAAAAAGAGACAACTGTATTTAAACAAAACGTGTCATCCCCCTCGCCCCACACGCCAGAAAAACTCCGTGTGCCTTAGGGGGGCACCAGTTTCCCTCTTCAGAAAAAGCCACGATCATAAATGAAATAACCTGGTGAGGGTGAAAGTGGGACTAAAATGTCCCCATGCCACAGCAAGAAAACAACACTGCTCCCAGCATATCCACGTAATCAGAGACCTACACTTCCTCCTGGAGGTCTGCAGGGTCTCTCTGAGCCCTCACGAGAGAGGAGAGCTCCTCACAGTGCCCACTTTGTCCATCTCTCCGCTCTGCTGGTCGTGCTGCTCCCTGATCACTTATCCAGGGAAAGGCAGAGCACCCTCAGGGATAAGGGCATTCCCCTGGGCGTAGCTGCTCTGCAAAGTGGTGGCTAAGCCACCACAGTAATTGCTGAGTTAATTACCTAAGGGGAGCCAGAGCCTTTGACACGATTCCAGTTTGCTCAGGCTGTAGAAATACAAGGAAAGGCAGCGGTGAGAACACAAAGTTTGGTTCCTGGAGGATCAAATTTCACATTTTGGCTTCCCTCTGAATGTAAGAAATTTATATTGTAGAGCATTTCATTATGTTTGAGGTGCAAGAATGCACCTCTTTGCCTGTCAAGGTCTCTGCACAGATGTGTTTATGCATACCAAAAAACATTCCAACATGGAATGAACTGAAAACTTTTTAATGCTGCCCAATTGAAATAAACAAACAACAACAACAAAAAGCCCCTGAGCACACACAAATAAGTTAAATCAAATAACCAACGACAAAAGCAGAGGAAATCTTTGACCAACTTGTTCTCCAGTATAATGAGTTTTATCTACAGTCCACTTCTCTTCCTTCAAAACAAGCCAGCACCAACAGAGACCAAGAAGCTGCACAGAGTTTCTGGACCAGCCAAAAACATGACAAGAGATTAAATGCACTGCTCATCTGACCTCTTACACTAAATCTTATCTTCTCAAGTTAATCTTGTCCTGATTATCTTCGTGCTTCTCCACTTTACTTTTGACTTCCCTCATTCTTGCCACCTTTCTGCATTTTTCCATTTTCCATGATGCTGCCTGACACTTCTCTCCATTTTCTTGCCTTTCTGTTCTCTACTTTATGTCTGGGGTTTTTCCCTTGCCTTTGTGTTTTGCCACTCAGAACAATTTTGATGCTGCCACGATGCATTTTTCCTTCTCTTCTTGTGATTGAGCTGTTTCTTTGATTTCCATGCCACCTCCTTTCCACTCCAGGTCGTGGCCTGTTGCACCAGCAAGGGACAGAAATGTCAGCAGAGAGCAGCAAGCCCAGCTCCTGGTGGATGGTGCTCTCATTAAAGGCACCCTGAGCTGCAAGTTCTGGTGCAGATCTTAAGTGATAGGTGCCAGGATATTTGGTCTGTAAAAAAAAAAAAAAAAAAAAAAAAATTATTACAGAAACACGAGGATTCACATGAAACATAAATTTAAATTATTAACTTGCCTTTGCTGGTTACATCAGTCGAATTCCATATTTTTATATTTAGCATTTAAGGGTGATTAAGGAACTGGAAGAGCTCCTCGCAGTTTCTGTGCAATATTTTGGTTTTGTCAAACAGTCCTAATGCCACCCATGAAGATTTACTTCTGTGAGGAAGGAGTGCAGGGAGGTTGCCTTCATTTCTGTTCTGTTCTGATCTCCATGAGATTTATCTATACCCGAGCAAAACACGCTTAAAAGTTATTTAAGGCAATAATTTAGGAAAAGCTGAAGTTTGTTATTGCCCTGATGGTTTTATGTGCTCTTAGGTCTCCTAGAAACCTAAACCTGGCTTAATATGTC
Organism: Parotia lawesii; assembly: GCA_003713295.1. Lineage (NCBI taxonomy): Eukaryota > Metazoa > Chordata > Aves > Passeriformes > Paradisaeidae > Parotia > Parotia lawesii. The sequence continues at coordinate 1,821,837 of RAHM01000115.1, read as the reverse complement.
CTCTTTAACAATCCCCTTCAGCACATTACTCAAGCTGAGGAGATGGAATCAGCTGAAAAATGTTTTTTCTCAGCCTTGTAATGTCTCTGTTGCAAAGACAGATTTCTTCTCTGCCATACATAAAACAGGTATTTTTAGCTGTACTATTACTTGGAAACTGAAGCTTTTAACTAAGATTTATCTAGCATTTCCCTTACCAGTTTTATATCAAAACTTAAAGGGAATGTGTTGGGGGTGTTCTTTCCTGCCTGTTTGGAGGCAGGAACACCAGAGCTGGATCCTTGCCTTCTCTTTCTCATGACACAGCAAAACTGCCTTAGTGCTTGAGCCAAAAAAGAGCATCTTTTACCAGTCTTACAGATGAGATATTAAAGATTTCAGATTTTTTTTTTTCCAAAAGCAGAAGTAAAAAGGTAGTTAGCTAAAATACAGATAGAAAAAACTATGCACTATGTACAAAAAATGTGTGTAATTCTCCCTCATATTTTTCCTCAGGATTCTTTGAGTAATACACCCATCTATCAGTACAAAAATAACTCACTTCTCTGCGTATTACAGCAAATGGGAACTATTTTTATCACAAAATATTTATGATTTTTAAGTAAACATTTTGGATAACAAAAAAAAAATTTGAGGATAACAAAACTTGTCACTGCTGCGGGAAGAGTGAGGATGTCTTAGCATGAGCTCAAGTCCCTGGTAACACTACAGGAAAGCCAGAAACAACCCTGTTTATTTAAAGTAGAATGGCACAGGGTGTTATTAAGCTAGGGGCTTGCTAACAGTGTGGAACATTCAGGCAATACATGAATTTATCTGACAAAACACTTCTGTGTTGTCATCTCTGGCTTATGATTCTTTTTTTCTGCCTGTGAAAATGAACATCTTTTCCTCCACTGTCGCTTTTTAAGGCACTCCATGAAAATGATGGAATAATCAAGTTTTGTGGCCAGCTCAGCATAAGATTGTGGATACTCCTGGTGGAGAAAGCAGATAAGGCTGCTTGCCAAGGGTTGTGGTGTGACTCATCCTCTCTGCCCCACACTGTGCTCTTGGCCCTCCAAACCTTGCCATCACTCTGGAGTGCAGAAGCCAGTTAAGGGAGAAAAATTAGAAAAGGAAACCAGAAGAAAACTCTATAGCAAAAATAAAATGTAAAAAAACCCCAACAAAACAGACAACAACCCAAAAATCTGCCCACAACTAAAAAGACAAACGAAAAGCATGTCCAGCAGTAAAATTTGGAGCTAAACCAATAAGGTAGCAGGTGAGACTGAAGTGAGAGCTCCAATAGAGCAAGCCCTCTTTACTGTCCTTGAAATGGGCACCACACTGACCAACCCCAAGGGTAGAGATGGACAAAGCAGTGACCACCAGGGCAGGAGTGCTCACTCTGCAGCTTTCAGGCTGGGCAGGCAGAGAGGAGGAGGAGGAGGAGGACAGAACAGTGTCCAGCCTGCTGCTGCCTGTGCCTTATTGTTTAAGGTAGCAAAATATCCTTCCTCCTGCCCTTCATACCAGATTTGGCACCACTGAGATACAGCAAAGCCAGCCCGAAAAGCAAGTTTTTAAGTGAGTTTTCATTTTTGTCAGGCAGCCTTTCCCTACAGCTTGGGGAAAACAGCTCCCAGAGTCGTGTGTTATCCTGCCCAGTTGGACACCTTCTGCACCCTGGGCAAACTCTGCTTCAGCTAGCTCGGCTGCTTCTGCACTGGGCTGCCTTTGTCATCCATCTAAGTGCACCCAGAGGATTAACAGAAGGCCACAATCTGTCAGAATCAATAGCAGGGAAGCAGGAGTGGAAAAAGTACGGCAAATTAGTCACCAGTGGGGCCTGTTTTTAGCTGCTGCCTGTGTCACCACGCAAAATATGCCTGGAAGGGTGAAAAGCCCCACCTGGGAAATGTTTCTTATCCCGGTTCTTCCCTTGGAGCTGGGACCAGAGCCACGAGGGTGTTGCCACCTCTGTCCCCAACAGAAGGAGCAGCTGGAAGATGCCCAGCACTGTCCGTCTACCATCTGAGGCTCAGGAGTGACACATGGGAGCTGCCTTGTCCCCTGCACGGATCCAAACTGCCCTGTTTGCCAGGGCAACTCCTTAATGAGGGTTAAACCCTCTTTAATCTGGGTGTTTAAGAGTTCACAGGGTTGTTTGGCCGTTCACCTCACCAATTCTCTGGTGGTGCTTCTGATGTAAGCAGTCTTGAGGAAGAAGTGTTGTCCTCCTCGAGCGACACGCTGCGCTTTGTGACCACACTCAGGTGCCCCATCCTTTTCCTTCTTGCAGTCACCTTTCAGACATTCCTGCCATTTAGACACAAAAATAATTTTATTCAGAAGGTTTAGCCTTGTCAGAATGCCCACGAGGGAAGCAGCCAGGGAGCTACTCTGGCCATCCTTTAAATCAGTGTTTCCCCCATCTCCTGATCACTGTTTCACAACAGATCAGTCCCTGTTTCACTAAGACAACCCAGGAAACAGAATTCATTGCTTATTTGAGCTGAGTTTCACAGCAGTCAGCCAGAGACAATAACATATTGCAAATGAAGAGATTCTGGCCTGCTCTGTGTTTGGATTCTTGTGGGTTTGGGTTTTTTTTTAATTTGTCGGCTCCAGGAAGACCAAGGGAATTCATTTTGCCACGCTCCCAAAAATGTGCAGTTTAGGTAGATTTGGCCCTGGCTCTCACTGGCTACTGGATAATGAAGACCTCGAGACCTCTTGCAAAACCTCTGTCATCTCATTTTTAATCCCAAGTCCCTTCTGCCTTCATGTCTTCTAGCCCAAAGTGTGCCTCATTGCCCAATCTGACATCTGCTTTTCCTCGAAAGCCAGAGATCCTTCCTGCTCTCCCAGATCTGGGAGAAGCAGCAGCAGAGATGTAATTTTGTGCCTCACTGTCTTTCCAGTGAGAAGAGCACATCATCCCATTTTCTACAAAGAAGGACTGGCTTTTACAAAACTTGAGGGCAGAGGCACATTTCAAGTGTCGCATCTTCCTTGGAACCTCCAGAGAAAAAGGAGACATTCCAGGATGAGAAAAGCCATGTTTTCCTTTCCTTTACCCAGTTTGCCATCCCCTCTGCTCTTTACACCTACAGAAACCCAGGTAATGGCTGCTGCAAAGGGTCTGAGGAGGTGGGAGGCAGCCAGCAGGGAGGAACACCCCCAAATTAGGATTCTGACGCTGGAGTCAGAGGTGACAGTGCTCTGGGCAAGCCTCCAGGCCTTGCTGGCACAGGCATAGTTGTTAGAAAGAGTGAGCATTTACAGCCTGAGTCAGACTCTCCCTCCTGCCCCAGTCCTTTGTGTTAATATTTATTAATTTGACTATTTCAGTACTAAAGACCCAGCATAGCTGAGCTCTGAATCAGATTTCTTGGTAATAACCACCCCAAAGCATAACATTTCTCCTCCCAAGGCGGACAGAAGGCTGTGGAACGTCTTTGTCCCTGAAGGAAACAGGAAAATCTGCAGACAAACTGTGCTGGCTGTCTTCACTTTCTTCCTTCTCCTCCTCCTCCTCCTGTGGAAAGTGCTGGTAAGGCTTTCCATGGTGCCTTGCCTCAGATCACCTCTTTCCTTGGATGCTCTCCTCTGAAAGGGGGAAGACGGATTATTGGAGCACCCCTGAGCCTCTGGAAAGGAGGGCACTGAAAAAGAACATCAGTTAACAGGGGCTGCAGGTGATCTGCTCTGCAGCACTGATTTGGCACTGGGCAGGAAGGCGAAACACCTCGCAGGACTCAAATTTGTTCATTCCTGAGGAAACTGGAGCCCTGACCTGTGCAGGGAACAGCTATGCTCCGGACACAGCAGCTCCTGACGAAGAACTGCACCTTTGGGATAGCTGTTTTCCTCAGGCAGATGCACATTTGCACTCAGCAAGCTTGTCTTTGCAATTACCACCCCCAGATGTGTCTGCAGAATCACAAAGTGCTGCATTCCCTGGGGTGCAGCTCAGTGCAGTGGTGGACAGAAAGGGAAATCCAGCTGAGGCTGCAGTTTAGGCAGATATTTCGTTTAACCACAGACCCATCAACAGGACTCAGAAGCCTGGGACTGTCTGGAGACACCTATGGTCCAAAAGTCTGCCTGCACACCCCTTATGGCTGTGGACACACCACAGATTCCTGCAGTGCTGGAGGGGTGGGATAGACACTCCGTGGAGAGCTCATCACCTAAACCTTGTCTGTCAGCCCACATCCATCCCCGTCCTTCCCTGCCTCAGCCATCCACATCTCCCTGGCTGATGGCATTTTTGCATCAGTTTTGTCTGAACCAACCCAGATTCATCCCCAGCAGAAAACTGCTGCCTGCCTTCACAAGGTCACCCTCTCAGCATCCTCTGTTTTTGGGAGCTTATCCACAGCTTCTGCTGGATTTAGAGGGAGCCAGACCGAGCCACAGAGTGGGGAATCACATTTCTAGGCAGCGACATCGACTGGCTGGACAGGCATGGGGGATTGCAAAGCCTTTCTCCACAGCGTGTGAATGCAGAGTGAGGTTGGTGGTGCTTTCCCAGAGAGCTGGTGATTTACTGGGGATTTTGGTTTTATCGTCTCAGTGGTCAAGGACACCAAACCCAACAGGAGGATTGGCATGAGATGCCCAGCAAGAGATACTGAAAGGAGAGGAAATTCTCACTTTTGGATACATCTGCTGACTACCACACGAAATCTGCATTTTCCAGGGATTTCCCAAGGCAGCACAGCCCATAAAAGCCCCAGAGACTCAGGGTTGGAAGCGAGCACCTGCTCCAGCCGACCGTCCTGAGCAAAATGATTTCACAGAGCAACATCTGCTGGGGTGACCTGCTAGAGGGAATCTGGGGTGAAGAGGAGAGGAGACAGACAGCACAGACAGGTTTGTGTGAAAAGTGAGATCAAAATATAAAAGACAAAGTAGTGACAAATTTTAAGGACATCAGACAAAGAGATGAGGAAAAACCACATCGAGAGGATGAAGAAAGTGGGCAGCAGAAGATCAGATTTTACATTTGAAGATAAATGGACTTCCTTACTCTGGTCAGAAGAGGAACTCGTACTCAAAAGTTAAAATAAAACACAAATAGAAAATGCTTGAAATGTCTATTTGAGAATTTTACTGACACTTTTAATGTCAGTATAAGTAAGGCTGTTTGATACATTAATGGTTTTTCTGCTTTGTGAGTGGGATTCTCTGCACCCCAGACTGCGAGGAGCTTTGGGTGCTGCTGCCTGAATAAGCTAAATCCCTCCAGAAAAATTGAATTATGAAAATAAAAAATAAAGCTTTGATAGACAACTCTTGAACAACCCACATGAAAATATGGGATCTGTTTGGGGTCCTTTTATGGGGGATGACATTCATCCATCAGCTATACAACTCCGTAAATCTATTTACACAACTCCCTCTTCATGACTGCGGGGTATATGGGATGGCCTCTGCCTTTGTAGGGGGCACAGGGATACTTTCAGCTGATGAAATAATCATTTATAACTGGTTTATAAACCTTATTACTGCACAGGCCCAAGATGATCGCAGGGAAGTGATCCTGCAGGTGTAGCTGGTTGTTATGGCATTGACCACATCCGTTTAGTGAAAGGAAGACTGCAAACTAATTCTTGGGGGTTTTTTCTGTGTTTTTTCCTCCTTAAATCCTACAGAAAACGGGCCCCGTCTCCTCGTGGTAGCAGAGCAAGCCAAAATCTTCTCTCACCGCGGCGGCAACGTCACACTGCCATGCAAATTCTACCACGAGCACACGTCCACGGCCGGCTCAGGAACACACAAAATCCGCGTCAAGTGGACCAAACTCACCTACGATTACCTCAAGGAGGTGGACGTGTTTGTGGCCATGGGGCACCACAGGAAGAGCTACGGGAGCTACCAGGGCAGGGTGTCCCTGAGGGAGAGCAGCGAGAACGACGCCTCGCTCGTCATCACCAACATCATGCTGGAGGACTACGGGAGGTACAAGTGCGAGGTGATCGAAGGGCTGGAGGATGACACGGCAGTGGTGACCCTCAATTTGGAAGGTAGGTGACACCCGGGTTACACTTTGAGTCAGGTTTACGTGGTGTTGAGGAATACCTGGGGTTTTTTTTCTTCCTCCTAGATCTGCTGATGTTTTCTTATCAGTGATATTGTATTATCACTGATGTTGTGTTATCGGTGGTAACAGCAAGCTGAGAAGCAGAATTCATTGTGCTCTGGGGAATCTTGGCCTGACAGCCCATGACAACAATCATAAATTGGAAGAACTTTAGGACTACAGTAACTTACGCTAGCCCAAGGCATATTCAGCTTCCAGCCAGACCTGGTGTGAGAGGAGCCAAGAAAGGATGAACAAACACAGTCTCAAGAGCTCCACGTGGTTTTAATTTGCTCCTGTCGTTTTGCAGAAGCCACTGCATCTTTTTGCCTAGGTGAAATTATATTAAATTCCCCCAATAGTAATTTTACGAAACTTCAGGATATTTTACGTTATCCAGCAAATACAAATCTTCCTGCAAAGATGAAAAATGTTACAGTAGTTGTCCAGAGACAGTGGGTTTGGGTTTTTCCAGCCTTATAATTAGATAAATTAGATCTTTATATTGCCTGCCAAGACAACTTGTACATGTATTGTCAACTCATTTTCTTGAGCATTATTCTTGAAAACAGCAGAGTAAAAGGCATTTGAAAAAGTAGTGAAACAGGTTTAAGGAGGACAAAATTTCAGCTTTCCTTACTTCTTATGCAATTCAGATACATTTTATGACATTCAATGCATCTAAAAGAGTGTTTTTAGAGGCCCTTTTTCTCCCCCCAAAGCTCTGCACTGAACACAGAGGTAAATAAAAGTTTCATGAAGACATATCACATACTCTTACACTTACCAGCAAGTGGGTGCCAGAGGCATCCTGAGAGAGGGGGAGGAAAAGGAAAAGAGGAGAGGAAAGGAGGAAAGGAGGAAAAGAAGAAAAGAGGATGAGGAAGAGAGGAAAAGGAGAAAAGGAAAGAATATGGAGGAAAGGAAAGGAAAGGAAAGGAAAGGAAAGGAAAGGAAAGGAAAGGAAAGGAAAGGAAAGGAAAGGAAAGGAAAGGAAAGGAAAGGAAA